>KV417940.1:0-27688 GCA_001630335.1 Athelia psychrophila
GCGTCGCCGCTCGGAGAAATAGCGCCTAAAAAGGAATCCATGGAAAATCGAACTCCGACCGAGCTCGCGTTTAGCATAAGGTGACGCGTCCACACTTCCTTTCCCCTCTCTTCCCCGTCTCCCGCCTCCCCTCGCGCCTTTCCCCGCCCTCGAGCCGCCCATTTCAACCACCCCACCCTAGCACCCCACCCCAATCAACGAAACACGATGCCCGGCGCCCCCTCTCAACGCCAATTCAACCCGTACAGCGAGAACGGAGGGACGATCCTCGCCATCGCGGGCCAGGACTTCAGTGTTATCGCTGGCGACACCCGCCAGAGCGAGGGATACTCCATCCAGACACGCTATGCACCCAAAGTGTTCAGACTGTGCGTGCGCGTCCTTTCCTCCCCCGCGATTAGATGTAGATTATGGCAGTGGCTTACGTGTCCCTACGCAGAACGGATCGCGCGGTTCTCGCCGTAAACGGGTTCGCAGCAGACGGGAACATGTTCGTAAAGAACGTCAAGCAAAGACTAGAGGTGCGCCAGCCCGACATTGGGGCGATCCGTGTGCTCATCGAGAGTTGTCCCCGCAGTGGTATCGCCACGCACATGCAAAAGACATGCCCCTGCGCGCGATCGCGCGGCTGATACAAACGATGTTATACGCGCGCCGCTTCTTCCCATATTATGTGAACAACATTCTGGGCGGGATCGAGGAGGATGGTGCGTAACAAGCCTCGGCGCCTCCTTTCTTCTCAATGCAGAATCTATCTAAATTCGCTTCATTTGGCTCTTATCAGGCACCGGTGCGGTATACAGCTTCGATCCTGTCGGTTCGTACGAGCGTGAAGCATGTCGCGCTGCGGGTGCTGCGAGCTCGCTGGTACAACCGTTTTTGGACAATCAGGTTCGTTTCCCCGCCATCTTTCCGTTCTTCCGCGCTCCGCCCGTCCATGTTATACATCCCCATCACTCACCCTGCATTCCCCTCGTTTCTTCCGTGACCTTTTGGTCTTCTCCCCAGTCTCGTGCGCTTCCTTCGGGGTTTTTCATTTTCACTAGTCCCCCCGCCCCGTCTCAACCGCGCTGACGCCCTTCCCCCCACCCAGATCTACTACAAGAACCAGCTCGCCGCCACCGGCACCGCGCACCCCGCACACCTGCCCCTCCCGAGCGTGCTCGCGATCGTGATCGACTCGTTCACGAGCGCGACAGAGCGGCACATCGAGGTCGGCGACGGGCTCGAGATCTTCGTCGTCCTCGCGCGCGGTCGGTCGCTGCAGGGCCTCGAGGGCGTCAAGGGCATGTCGGAGCTCACAACGACGGACGACGGGGAGCGCGTGTTCGTTGTGAGGCGGGAGCTCAAGAAGGACTAGAATCCAAGGAAACGCCCCTGTCCACACTCCACACCCTGCATATTCTGCCACTGGCTTTTTCGTTGTTATTGTCACATACTTACATACATAGCACTCGATATCACACTCTGCATTCTGCTCGGACGTTTTTGCCCTGGGGTATGTCGCACTAGCCCTGCTGTATTAATATTCACATTTTTGCGTGGCCGAGTGTCGAGACCCAGAGCTGTATGGCTGGTCGGGGGCTTCAAGTTCAACTCGTTGGGGGGCTTGTATATTGGATATTAAGGACGGCCATGGCGTATACGTGTAGTTACATTTGCAGCTGTGAAGGGAATTATCGATTCGCTTTCGATCTTCTCTTCACTGATCATGCATGCAGCATCATGGACCGGTCACCTTTTGCGTTTATGAAATGCGTATGTATGGTATTATATATGTCTCAATACATTTTTTTTGCCTATCAATATTATGTTGTTATGAGAATATCGATGTCCATTGCTGCAGACTATCAAGCACTCGATATCACACTCTGCATTCTGGCCAGACGTTTTCGCCCGCACTAGCCCGCAGTGCTGGATTAATATTCACATTTTTGCGTGGCCGAGAGTCGAGACCCAGAGCTGTGGTCGGTTGGGTGGCTTCAAGTTTAATTCTTTGGGGGCCTTTGCAGCTGTGGAGTTCAGATCCAGGGGGGGAGTTGTCGATTCGCTATCGATCTGCTCTTCACCAATAATGAACCAGTCACTTTGTGCGTTTCCAAAATGCCTATATACAGTATTAGATACACCTCAATGCATTTTTCTTTGCCTAGTAATATTATGAGAATATCGATGTCCATTGCTGCAGCCTGACAGGCTACAATACGGTGCCACTTTTCAAACAAGTTGGTAAACTATATATCCGGCAGCAGCCACCTCATCGACAGACCCTTTATGCCCTGTACTAATACGCCCTTAGGTTCATTGATTTCGACAATTTGGTCCTCGAGGCTGCCTCGAGGTCACCCAATTTTTTTTGGCTTTTTAATAAAGGCGTTTTTCGAGTGGATCTTTTTTCATCCTTGGGACAGGTGACGAACCTAAGGTCGTATTAGCACACAGTAGATTCAGTGTTCACAGCTTCCCTTCCTCGAATCTTCTCGTCGTGGGAACTTCCGACCATCTAATTTGGCAATTCGACATCCCCGGATGCACTCTGTCTAACGTCACGCCACCGTGTGCTTGCGTGTGCATCACAACCTCCGTATTCTCGGTATTCTCGGTATTTACGTGGTATTACTTCGCGCGTCTGCGGTACGCATATGCTTCACTCGCCCGTCTTCTAACCATTCAATATCGCAACAGCCAAGCCCCTCCCACGCCCGGTTTCGTTTTGGGTTCGCGCGCTCTGAGCATCAGTTGATTTGGTTTGGATTCGCGCTGCGAGCTTCGAACACGCGGACCTGCGCCTCGAGCCACGCCCACAGCTGCGCCGCCATCGCTGTATCCTGAGCGTGCGGGTGCGGCGGGTGCGCGCGCGCCCAGGGGACGACGTACGCCCCGTTCTGCGCCGCGGGTGCGGTGGCACAGTAGAGCATGTTGATGGCGCCGTACGGGTCGGCGGGCCAGAGAAGCTGTCTCTGCGGACATACAGAGCAAAGGGGGTTGTTGTTAGCACTGCTGGCTGGCCTGCACTTTATCATATGGGTCGCGTGCCGTGCCAGTGTGACGCGCGATGTGCCACGTCAACAGTCAACGTCAAGGGAGGTTAGCTTAGGGGACAGCAATTCACCGGGAATAGCAATTAATGTGCGACCGGCGCATAAAAGGGAGAAGCAGGGAAGGGATTCGAGGGAAGGAGGCCAGAAGGACGGATCGAGTCAGAGCACTTACGGCGAGCCAGCTGTCTTCATCAGACGTGAGAATGTTGCCAGGGTGCAGGGACAGGCAATACACCCCGTTGTCCGCGTACCGCCGCGCACGCTCATTCGATACCAGAATGTTGGCCTAAATTTTAATTTGTGGGCATACATCAGCCGCGCGGCGAAATAGATGTGAAAAGATGGCCATGGGGTGTGGGGCATGGGACGCACGAGTTTGGAATGCCCGTAACAGGTATTCGGGCTCCAGGCCTTCCCTTGATCTGTGCAGAGCTGATCTGCCCGGCGGCCTAGGCTGGAAAAGTCGATTCCAGGCGCGGGGGCGAAGTAGTGCGCGGAGCTGGCGACGGTGACGATGCGCACCGACCCTGGGGCTGTGGTCTGGGCCGTCGAGAGGAGGGTGGGGACGAGGTATTGGGTGAGGAGGAAGTGTCCGAGGACGTTGATCCCAAAGTGCAGGCCGTAGCCTTGTTTCGTGCGGGCTGTTGCCGGCTCTTCTTGGACCGCCCTGTCCGCGTGCCAGAATGATCAGCACTGGCGCAAAAGGAATCCTGCATCGTTTACGCACGCATTTAAGATTAAAATGTGCAGTGTCTTTTCCTTGCTGTGATGCGATATTCCGGTGAGTAGATTAGGTTTTAGCTTGTAAATGGTGCTTACCTCAGGAAAACTTTCGCTGCCTGCGCCACGGATTCCAGATCGGAAAGGTCCATCTTCAGTGCAATAACCTGGACATTCTTCCCACCGACCTCTTCCTTGATTTTGTCCGCTGCAGTTTGGCATTTTTTATCATCACGCGAAGCAATGTAGACTCTAGCTCCATGGAGCGCAAGGGCCTTTCAGACGTTTCAATAGGTTTTCCGCGGCCAAATACAGTGCACCCCACCTTTGCTGCGACAAATCCACATCCACGATTGCCACCCGTCACGAGAGCGACCCTCCCCGTCAAATCTGGGACATCGTCCACAGTGAACCACGGGTTTTGGGGCGGTGCGATGGAGAACGCCACGCGGTAATCTGCGAGCGTGGACGTCATGGCTCCCATACTGTGCATGCAAGGGGTTGATTCAGTGTGCGTATGTGAATTCCGCCATTGTCATATATCATTTCCGGTAAGCGCCCGCGGGCGGGAAACCGTCGGCTGGGGCGGGTTGTCCGGCGGCAAGCAACGTTGCTTTTGATCGATGTATGGGCTTTGGGGCGGCATTAGGTTTTAGCTTGTAAATGGGCTTACCTCAGGAAAACTTTCGCTGCCTGCGCCACGGATTCCAGATCGGAAAGGTCCATCTTCAGTGCAATAACCTGGACATCTTCCCCGCCTCTTCCTTGATTTTGTCCGCGCAGTTGGCATTTTTATCGTCACGCGAAGCAATGTAGACTCTAGCTCCATGGAGCGCAAGGGCCTTTCAGATGTTTCAATAGGTTTTCCGCGGCCAAATACAGTGCACACCTTTGCGCGACAAATCCGCATCCCGATTGCCACCCGTCACGAGAGCGACCCTCCCCGTCAAATCTGGGACATCGTCCACAGTGAACCACGGGTTTTGGGGCGGTGCGATGGAGAACGCCACGCGGTAATCTGCGAGCGTGGACGTCATGGCTCCCATACTGTGCATGCAAGGGGTTGATTCAATGTGCGTATCTGAATTCCGCCATTGTCATATATCATTTCCGGTAAGCGCCCACGGGCGGGAAACCGTCGGCTGCGGCGGGCTGTCCGGCGGCAAGCAACGTTGCTTTTGATCGATGTATGGGCTTCGGGGCGGCATTTGGTGACGAGTACTTGTTTTTACACTGCAGAGGGATAGGCCTTTCGATGGCAGTGTGCCGCGAGTACGCGTGAGCCCTGGCCGACGTTTGCCGCGTGACCGGTCCGCGGGGATTAGATTAGCCAGCCCGCAATCAAGAAAGTTCGCGTCGAGTGTAACAAGAATCAGCAGTTATCGAGAGTGACTACAGCCATGCGCCCGAGAGGTAGATCATGACAATCCACTAGTCCCCCTAAGCAGCTTATACGCCCTAAATGCGACAGTCGATCAACAATCCAGAGGCTGGTGAGACACCGTAACAAGCGTGTGTATCCACGTGGATGCATTTCCTGGCGCTAATTGAGGTCGTTTAAGAGCTGATGCGTTACATGAGAACAGAACTGCGTCACCGGCCAGCGAGAGCTGTTACTTGAAGTTGGAAATAGCTTGCCAGCAGCGCCCGGGGTCGAGAGGAACCTGGGCCATGTGACCACTTTCCCGTCGAAATACTCTATTACTCACTTGGCCGGGTGGTGTCCCGAAATACGACACGAGAAATCAACGCAGCGGCGGAACACCCCTCTCAAAACCAAGGCGAGCTGAGTTGGCGCTGAGTTGAAGGGCTTGGAGCGGCCGCGGGAGCCAGGGCGACAAAAGGTCCAGGATTGTGGCTGAGAATGGCCGCCTGTTGCCGCCTGTCATTCAAATTTAGCGGGGGCCAGGGGCAAAGAGGCGCAGTAAACAAGCCACGCACTTTTCCACTCCTCGCCGCCATCGCCGTTGGCTCCGCAACGCCCTCACAAACAGTCCCCATCGCCGCTGCGGCCCCTCCCACCACACTACCCCCTTAGTCCTGTCGATTGTCTCGCTTATTGTCCTGCAAAATTCGTATACTTGATTTGACACCCAGCGATGATGTTCTCTAAACCCCTCCTTGCCCTTGTTCTCGCGGCGACGACAGCGGCGCCTGCGCTCGCGCAGCTTCCCGGCTCGCAGGCGGCAACGCAGCTCGTCGGAACGTGGAGCTCTGGTTCGCAAGCGGTGAAAACTGGCGCGGTGCGTAGCTCATTCTCGATCAGCCGCAGGTTCGGTTGGCTGACGTTCTTGTGGTGCAGGGCTTCGCCAACCCGGCCAACGAGTCGTTCATATACCCCGCGACGACTGGCATCTCCTACTCCTTGTGAGCGCGCTCGGCCCGCCCCAATCCACCCTACACTATAACTATACTGACGCAACACCAAACAGCACGACGGACGGCTTCTACGAGATTGCGCGCTACCGCTTCGTGAGCAACGGCACGACGCCGCAGTGCGTGACGGGCGTCATGAACTGGGCGCACGGGCACTACAAGATCGAGACGAACGGCTCGATCGTGATGGTCCCGCTCGGCGACGGCTACCAGCAGATCCAGGACCCGTGCGCGGCGCAGTCGGACTTCATCGAGAACTACAACTACACGGAGACGTACGTCATGTACCAGATCTTCCTCGACAGCGTCACGGGCTACAAGCTGCACCTGTTCCAGTTCGACGGCACGCCGCTCGCGCCGCAGTTCCAGATCTCGACGAGCCCGAATATGCTGCCCACGCAGCTGCTGCGGAACGTGACGCTCCCGACGACGGTGGTGGCGCGGCGCGCGCTGGAGCTGGATAATATTGAGGAGCGGGCGGCGGAGAGCAACGGCGCGGTGGGTGGGTGGTCGGTGGGCGGATCTGTGGGTGCGGCGATGACACTGTTTGGGCTGGGCCTGGCTACGTTAGCCATGTAGGACGCTTGCCCGTGTCGTTCTTGCTCCGGCCCTTTCCTCTTACCCGCATACACTTGCCTTACCTTATTGCTTTCCGTCCGATCCTGCTAGCTGGCGCAGCCCATTTCGTACCTTCGGACCAGTACATTCTCTTCCACCTTCATACATTTGATACCACGGGCTCCAGGGCCCTAATCCCCCTCCGACCGGGCCTCCTGCCGTCTTCGCCGTTGCTTAGCCTCACGCGGAATCGAACGTAGAGCCCGTTACACACTCGTTATGGATTATTTTCTGCGAACGATTACAAGTAACTTATCATACGTCCGAGGTATTCTGTACAGATGGGCCATGTTGACCGCTGGCGTTCGTTTTGAATGCAATATGCATATACTTGTACATCTCCGCACTGCACAGAGGCCAGCCGCCAGCATCATACACAATCGTGAGTGCAGCGTCGCCAAAACGCATCTCTATACCGCGCTTACAGAAAGCGTTCTTGGCATATTCAAATTGGACATTGACTCAGGGCTTGGCTTCGACGGGATCATATACGACCATCTCCACTTGCAGCCCGTCCAGGACAGCCGCTGTGGACTCCCATGGTATGGCGAACTTGCCCGAATTGATTCGGCTGCGGGCAATCAGGCTCACAACACTCGTGATGAGGTCAGATGAAGCCACGAACCAAGCATGCAGCGCCTTGCCCTCCTGGTTCTGGAGCAGCAGATGCGTGACGGCGCTCGTCGTCGCGTTCAGGATGTCCTCGGGCGCGTCCTTCTTCTTGCCGTACGCCCGCGAGGTGAACAGGCACGCGATGTCGTGCCCCTGCGCGTACTGGCCCTGCGCGCCCGCGCCCGCGTCGCGGCGAGGTGAACAGGCACGCGATGTCGTGCCCCTGGGCGTACTGGCCTTGGCCTTGGGCGCCCGCGCCCGCGTCGCGGCCCTCGTTCCTGATGAGCAGGCAGGTGCCAACCAGGCCGTCCGGCGAGCTGGCTTTGCAGTGCGCTTTGTAGATCTCGAACGCCGCGGGGTATTTTCCGCGGAAGGCTTTGGCGATGCCCGCGCCCCAGGTCGCCGAGGCGTTGCACGCGTGCACTAAGATCGAGTTTGGCGGGGCGGCGAAGAGATCCCCAGTGACGTATGTGAGTTTAGAACTTCTCGACATTGTCGGAGGACGGTGGTGGCGCTGGGTGAAGGAGGGTCCGGGAAAGGCAAGTATGCTGGAAAGGTCGGGTGATCGATGCGCTGTTGATGCCAAAATACCGAGCGGGGAGGAGTCAGGTACCCTTTACATTACACCGGTCGAGCACCAAAATACCGAGCGGGGAGTCATTGCTCCAAGGCTTTACAATTGATATTGCACTGGTCGGGGAGGCGTTGCTCCTACCTTTACAGCCAACATTAATAACCGGTTCGCGAGCGAGGAGTCATTAATCCTACCCTTTACAGCCAACATACACCGGTCGATTGGAGGTTCCGAGTACGCTACTACCGGAATAAACCCTTGAAATAAGCTCTTCAAATAGGCCCTTCAAATACACCCTTCTCCACCACCAACCCCACTACTACCACCCACTACCACTACCATGGGACGCCGGAAAAATAAACCTAGCCGCACCCCCACCACTACAGCTAGCACTCCCCCCACCACCACCAACAACACTACCCCCACCACTACCACTAACACCAGCCCGACCACTGCCACTACCCCCTCCCCCGGACTGGAAACCATGGCTTACACCAGCGTCACCTTCAAGCCCATCCTCAACAAACTGATCAGCACCCCTGAATATTTTTCGACCGACGATCTAAAACTGGCGCTCAACCATCTTTTCACGCCCGACGCCATCCACCCCGCCCAGATAGGCGCCTTCCTGACCGCGCTGCACGTCGAGCGCATCGAGCGGCGGCCCGAGATGCTCGTCGCCGCCGCCGATCTGCTCCGCCAGAAGGCCTTCAAAGCGCGCGTCGAGCACCGCGACGCCGACTTCATCGCGGACATCGTGGGGACGGGCGGCGACGGGCACAACACGTTCAACGTGAGCACCGCCGCTGGGATAGTGGCCGCGGGCGCCGGCGTGCGGGTCATCAAGGTAAGCCGCCGATCTCCCTCATGCCTCTAAACACGATACCGATGCTCGTATGGTGTAATGGTGCAGCACGGCAGCCGCGCCTCGACCTCGACCTCGGGCTCCGCCGATCTGCTGCAATCAATGGGCTGCATATTCACCGCCCCGGCGGCGTCCACGGTGGACATCCCCATCCCCCGCCGGCCGTTCACGTTCATCCTCGCGCCGCACTACCACCCCGCGCTCGCGCTCCTCGCGCCCTACCGCAAGCTCCTGCCCTTCCGCACCATGTTCAACGTCCTCGGCCCGCTCATCAACCCCGCCAACCCGCACGGGATGCTGCTGGGCGTCGCCGAGCCGCAGCTCGGCCCCGTGTTCGCGCAGTCGCTGCGCGACGGCGGCGTGCGCCGCGCGCTGGTCGTCTGCGGCGCGGAGGGGCTCGACGAGATCAGCTGCGCGGGCGACACGCACGCGTGGGAGCTCCGGGACGGCGTCATCACCGCGAAGACGCTGCACCCCGCGCAGTTCGGGCTCCCGGTGCACCCGCTGTCGCGCGGCGGCACGCCCGACGAGAACGCGGAGATCCTGCGGACGCTGCTCACATCGGGTGCGGCGATGCCGGCGGCGCTCGCGCCCCTGCTGGACTTTGTGCTGGTCAACGCGTCTGCGCTGCTGGTCGTCGCTGGGCTGGCGGACGATTTCGTCGCGGGCACCGCGCTGGCTAGGAAGAGCATTGTGGGCGGGAAAGCGTGGGAGGCCTTGCAGATATTCAGGGAGGCTGGGGAGCTGGTAGCGGAGCAGGAACAGCCATAGTGCTATAGTACTACACGCGGTGAATCTATATTAGTTATCAAGTATATTAGGAACGAGTCCAATTAAAGTGTAGGATCAAGCACACAAAGTCTAATATGAACATCATACCTGATGTCGGCAGGCCAACATGAATCGCGATGTGGATTCTCGCTTCTCATCTAACGCAGTGAGCAGCAGGACCTCCCAGTCGCTCTCATCGCAAAGTATAATCCAATATCCAAATTATTAGTGTTGCGGCCATGTATCACGACCAAGTACAGTATCGCTGGTCTGATAATATGCCAGTTAGTCGATGAACACCATCTGCAAGGGCTCACGCTCACATATAACAAGTATGACACTGAATCACTCCAGCTTCTCCAGCTCCTCGAGCCGCGATAGCACGACCTCCTTGCTCGTCTCCTCGATCTCGCCCGCCAAGAACACCTCATCCAGAATCGCATACACCTGCGAACAGTCAATACCCCCCCAAGTGAAGATCACGATCACGCTAAGCGGCACCTTGTAGAAGTTGAACACCAAGTCGAGCTCGCACACATTGTCGAAGAACGTGTCTAGCCCGCACGTCAGCACACCGACGATCTTGGGGACGGAGAGACGGAGAAACGGACTGACCAAGCACCTCCACGAACAGGTGTATGGCCTCCAGGTACGCCAGCTCGTTGTCGTTGTCGTCCACGCACAGGCAGAAGAAGAGCCCCGCATAGCGCCGGTACACGATCTTGAAATTCCGGAACTGCCAAAGACACGGTCAATCAATGCTTGTCCACGACGGCACCCGGCACGGGGGATGGGGGATGGGGATGGGGAAGGGCGCACCTCGACGAAGTTGGACTGGTATTTCTGATCACGGGGCGCTACCAGCCTGTGTACCTCCCCCCGCAGCCGCACCTAAGGCAAATGCCATCGAGGTTATCGAGAGCCAAGAGCCGGGACAGAATGCGTGAACGCGGGCAGCGCACCTTTTCGTCGTCGTCATAAGGGACATACCACTTCGACAGCCTTGTTTTCCCTTGGCGGTTCTGCAGAAATCCATTATGAGCTCAGTGGGTGCGTGGGTCAGGGGGAGGGTGTACTTGGACTAGAATGAACCTGATCATGGCTGCAAGCAAGAAGCGCTCACCACGCCGTCGCGAGCCCGCTTCGGGTATTGATGACAATGATCATGATGTGGCCCCAACAGACCAAGGTGCAATTCACGAGCTTTGTTACAAGAATGCTCAAAGTCTTGATATGGTCTTAAGGAAGTCGATAGATTATGAGCACGGAGGGCTAAGATCGCGAGATGTATACGATGGCCCTCGCAAAATCATATTAGAACACCCAGCATCTAACCACGCAACTGCTCAGCCTTCAAAAGGCAAAGTATTACAAAACAGTCTCCCTAATATCCACAACCGTGATCTTGTACCGCTCATCGCTCAGCAGACATCTGCGCCAGGTAGTCCGAGAGCTGGAAATACGATTATGAGTGCAGTTCAGGACGTCAGCAAATGATTGAACGCACTTTCAGCGCCCCAGCCCGAATGCTCTCCCCAACCTGCTGCACATCCTGATTCGCCATCACCCGCTGAATGGCGTCCTTTGCAGCATACTCAAGCCCCGACAAGCTCCCATCGCCCAACGTACCATCGCCCCCAGCACCACCGGCGCCCTCCTCCTCATCCTCGCGACCAAAGTACTGGTTCGACGAGATGGAGGTGGCACCCTGGAAGTCCCGCAGCCGAGACTGGGCCTCGTTGCTCGCTTCCGGGTCGTACTCGTTGCGGCCAAAGTACATGTCGGAAGAGATGGCTTTCTGGTTTGCGAATTTATCCCGTGCAGTGGTCGGCGAGTCGTCAGATTGGGAGTACGATCTGCAACAGAGGGAGAATCAGCAGGAATGATGGAAGACTTCTCAACATAACGGCGCACTTGTTTTTCTCCGGGGCGACCGCACCACCAGTTGGGCGGGCTCCAAAGCCCAGCTTCTTGACGCCCATGCCTAAGCGCTCCATATCTGGGTTTGCAGCTTTCGGCGTGGCCCCATTCTTACTCGGCACCGGCTTGGCTTCCGCCTGTTTGGCCTTGAGACTCGCCGCCTGCAGCTTCGCAGCTTCCTGCCTCGCCTTCTCCTCCTCTTGCTGCCGCTGCCGCTGCTGCTCAGCTTGCTTGACTCGCTCAGCCTCTTCCCGCGCCTTTCGCTCCGCTTCGGCAAAGTCAATAGGCGCAGCTGCCTTCTTCGCACCCAACCCGCCGAGCTTCGATTTCTTGGCCGGGGCCGAGCTGGCAGTAATGGACGATGAGGTGCTGGTGAGGGAGCTGGACGATGTCACCCGCGATGCGCCGAGTTTTGCGGGTCGGCTTGAGGCGGGCGTGGTGGTGGAGCGGAAGGAGGATGAAGATATTGTGCGGGGGGCTGGTGGGGCAACCGCACGGCCCAGGACAGGGGGTGAGGTGGCTGGGGTGGGCGTCTGGGTGCCGGGCTTGGAGGCGGGCTTGTCCCAGGAGGAGAAGAAGTCCTCGTCATCTGCGGGCGCGGGCGGCGTGGGTGCTGTTGCGGATTCCATGCCCTCAACAAAGATGCCCTGTGGGCACCTGCGCAGTGTTAATTAGCTGTCAGATAGCGGTCGAACGAGTGTTTGCGCACCGCGAGACGTCGTCTGCCACCCGCTTGGCCAGTTCCTCCTTGTACATCTCGGCTACGCGACTGGAGTACTTTTTCCTCGTGTCCGAATCACTCAGCAACGCAGAGGCCCCGTTCGCGCGAAAGAAGTCCTTGGCGCTGGTATTGCCGCCCACTTTCATAGTTCTAAGTTGACCGAGCTGCCATGAGTCGAGGTTGGTGGACCTTGACGCCGCCTGAGTAGGTGCATGTGACGAAGCAGTGGAGACAAGCACGTACCTCACGAAAGTTATGTGCACGCCCAGGTTTCGGTGCACGCTGGAGCAGTCCAGGCATATGTACACGCCGTAGGTAACGCTGGACCATGTTGGATTGCGGGCTGAGCAATCGAAGCAAATCTGTGCGGGTTGGTCGTCAAGATCACCCGCGTCCACCTGGAGCTGGCGAGACTGACTTTGTTGCCCTTCTGAGCTTTTAAGATCTTGAAGACAGATTCTGTCTCTGCTTTGGTGGGATCGGACATGACGGCGGGGGATGGATGAGAATGGGCGGCAAGATAAATCCAGCTGTCGGGTTTGGCTGTGCCAGATACGTGGAAGCGTCACAGCCACCGCAATGTAATTCAACTTGGCCTTTCGGTCGCGTTCTTTCATATATGACACGCAAAGGAGGATTCGATGCTTTCAGATAGCAGTGATTTTTACATGTAGATTAAATAAGATATCTTATGGACAAGTCTCGAATTCTACAAATCGCACAGGGCCATCTGCTCCACCGAGTATATCTAAAGCATGATCAGACAATGGCCGTGAGAGAGAGGGTATACTCACAAATGTTGTAGCACTCTTCGGGGGTAACCTCTGGGACTTTGTTTTGCTGCTTGCTCAGAGGGATCCCGAAACGCTAATGAGGATGCGACAGTGAGTGAGTACCAGCCACATTGCTGCAGTGGAGATATGACATGGCAATGAAAACGAACCCTAGTATGAATATTGTTCCTCTTTCGAACTCTTAGACCGCAGCTCCTTGCTTTAATTTCTGCGTTATCCTGCAAGAATTTCTCGAATGGCACAGAATTGTCGAAAAATACGTCCATGTGCCCCATAATACGAATGAAGGGCGCTGAATCCGTCCCCATTCCACCAGACATGTAAATGGCTCTCATGTCGAGATTCTTTTACAATATTTCAGATTATACATGGTCGAGGGGAAGAGGGTACCCACCAAAGCCGCCGCCGTTTTCTCCATGACACCTTGCCTGTCTCGAATATTTCCAGCCCGATCTTCGAACCGCCCGCCAGGTTGACGGACGTGCCAATTCATGAAATACATGAGCAGAGTGGCGTGCTTGTTCCGCCTGTTCAGAAGCGGCGCCCAACAATCGATAACATCTGTGGGGCCGATGTAATCCGCCAGATTCGAAGTTTCTATGCGATCAAAACAGCCAGAGCTAAATGGCTTTATGAAATCTTGCGGTATCATTCTCGACACCACCCTGGCATCAAGCTGAGTGAGGTGAATGTTGATGTTAAACCGCTCAATCCTCCGAGCGAATTCCTCGAACTCGTCTTTAACGTGGAAGAAAAGGCATCCATAGATGTCTTGGGGATTGATTCCATGGCGTTGACCTGAAGCAAGCACAGCTGAGACGTCCCATCCTTGCAGAGGATTCGCATTATCGAGAGTGAGCCACTCCCCATCGGCGTCGAACAACAACCTGAGATTCCATGTTCATTCAGTAAGCCATGAATCGTGCCAAATGAATAGTTCGAACCGATTAGGCTCAATGAGATGCGTTGTATCCGCGGAGTGCGGACCCAGGACGCCGGTCTGCGTATGACGCGTCCAAGCCATCCGGTGCCCAGGCGTGAGGCCATCGAGATGTCGGTCCCTATAATCAACACGGCTCGGATGGAGCATTGCTGAGTGCATGCTCTTCATGGCGTCTTCAAATTTGTAAGTGGACAAGGGCATCCTGAGGAAATCCTTCATTTCCTCTGTGATCGCCATCATGTGTAGCGCCCCTTCACCGCGCGTGGGGAGACTTCCCATTGCAAATGTCTGCCCATCTTGAATGATTTGCTGCCCATACAGGATAGAAACGCAGCGATTGAGGTGCGCACTCGCCACTGGGGAAAGCGCAGCGGAGTACATGAAATGAGCCGCGAGATCAGCTGCACCCGGGATCGGAATCGTAGGTTGGAGCAGAGTATAAAGAATTATCCAGTTGCGATTGGCGACGATAGAATTCTTGTCGTTGAAGAGGATGTCACATTTCCCGCTATAATCACTAGGAAGACCGTTGATCGTTTGTACCAGATTTCGAATATCGCCCGAGGCTGTAATAGGAAATAGTATGAAGATCCGAAAGATTGCTACTGCAAAACAAATAATCTTACCTGCAAAACAAAGTTTAAAGTCGGCCGTGCGAGCTGCTGAGCCTTCGTTGTGGGCGACGTTCAAGCAATCGATAGCTGTTACATTACCCCACACGTAGGTCGCAATCTGGTTTATCTTGCGACCGAATATAGCGTTTGGGGGTCCTTCACCGACAAATGCAGGGCTTCGGTTCCCAGTAATCCACGCGGGCTGCCAATCAGCTTTGAGTTGTGGATGCCCGCAGTCTTGACGGTGTTTTGGCCAGTGGGCGAGTTGGCATGCCTTTGCGCAGTATTTGACAAGCAGACACTGTGATCTCAAGGAATCAGAGTAGCCCACGATTAGCCCACGAGAAAAATATTTGAAGTACTGACCTTTGAGCAATTCAAAGTGCCCGTATTCTTGCAAGCGGGCGCAGAAGTTGAGGCACCTGAGTTGGCGCAAAGCAGGCGAGAGGAGGATGTTGGTTCAAATTTCTTCAACTTGCCAGCCATGAAATCATCGATCTCATTTGAACCGCACGCTGACAAGGCGCGCTGGGTGATAGCTAATTGCAGGGATTTGGCGCTCATCGCGATGGTGGGGGATGGGCGCACAATAGCAAGTGAGTCCAGAGCTATAAGCGAGCAGGATATGCCTCGTGTAATAAAGCGCTCATGTCCTTGCCTCCGCAAGGGCCGTCGCTCGTGCGGTCTGTGTGCGCACCATTGAATGGACCTCCCAAAAAGGTTCTTTGAACGGGTGAACCTGTAATACTGATAAGCCCCACAATTACGTTGCATTCCACTAATAAGGTGTACGCAAGTGAAGCGAATGCCAATTTGGAGGATCTGCGCTCTGACCGAGGTTAAAGCTATCACATGCCATGGTCGTGCACTGCCGATAGTTTGAGCATATATGGCGGTTCTACCATATATGTAGCTTATTTATAGCTAGTATCAGGGGCACAGGAGTCTCCGTGTTTGGGGGTTGTTGTGTTAGGATTAAGGTGATTATTGAAATGTGGTGAAATGCGAGCAACTTAAGGGTAGGTAGGTGGCTGGCGGCCGCGGATCCGGATGCTTGTCCCTGTTTGCATTAGCCACTTTGTGCAACTCACCAGCATTGGTTGATCTTCACCTTCGTTGAACTGTTCGGTCTCGTTCTTTTAAGGATATAGCATACAAATCAGTATTCAAAGCCTTCACTGATTTACACATGTACATTAAACACGACATTTCACGGGCAAGTCTCGAATTCTACAAATCGCACAAAGCCATATGCTCCACCGAGTATATCTAAAGGATGATCAGAAATGGCTGGGGGTGGCCGTGAGAGATATAGAGGTATACCCACAGATGTTGTAGAACTCTTCGGGGGTAACCTCTGGGACATTTTTTTGCTGCTTGCTCAGAGGGATCCCAAAACGCTAATGAGGATGCGACAGTGAGTGCCAGCTACATTGCTGCAGTGGAGACATGGCATGACAATGGAAACGAACCCTAGTATGTATATTGTTCCTCTTTCGAACTCTTATACCACAGCTCCTTGCTTTAATTTCCGAGTTATCCCGCAGGAATTTCTCGAACAGCGCAGAATTGTCGAAAAATATTTTCGTGTACGCCAGAATACGAAGCAAGGGCGCTGAATACCCCTCCGCTTTACCGGACATACACAGGGCTGTCAGGTCGATTCCCTTTTGAGATATTTCAGATTATACATAGTCGAGGGGAGGAGAGCACCCACCAAAGCCGCCGTCGTTTTCTTGGTGACATCTTTTTTCTCTTGAGCATTTACCGCTCCGGGGTCATCAAACTGTGCGCCAGGCTGGCCAAACTGCCAATTCATGAAATACATGAATAAAGTGGCATGCTTGTTGTTCTTGTTCAGAAGCGGCGCCCAACAATCAATAACATCTGCGGGACCGGTGTAATCCGCCAGATTCGAAGTCTCGATACGATCAAAACAGCCAAAGCTAAACGGCTTTACAGAACCTTGCGGTATCATCTTCGACAACATCTCGGCATCAAACTGAGTGAGGTGAATGTTGATATTGAATCGCTCAATCCTCCGGGCGAATTCCTCGAACTCGTCTTTAACGTGGAAGAAAAGGCATCCGTAGATGTCGTTGGGGTTGATTCCATGGCGTGTACCTGAAGCGAGTACAGCGGAGATGTCCCATCCATCCAGAGGATTCGCACTATCGATGGCGAGCCACTCGCCATCAGCGGCGAACAACAACCTGAGATTCCACGTTCATTCAGTAAGTTATGAACCATGCTAAATGAACAGTGCGAACCTATTAGGCTCAGTGAGATGTGTTGTATCCGCGGAGTAAGGACCCAGGACACCGGTTTGTTGATGACGCGTCCAAGCCATCCGGTGCCCTGGTGTGAGGCTGGCGAGATGTCGATCCTGATAGTCAACACGGCTCGGATGGAGCATTGCTGAACGCATGTTCTTCATTGCGTCTTCAAATTTATAAGTGGATAAGGGCATCCTGAGAAAATCCTTCATTTCCTCTGTCATCGCCATCATGTGTAGCGCCCCTTCGCCGCGCGTGGGTACACTCCATGCTGCAAGTTTCTGCCCATCTCCAAAAACATCCTCCCCGTACAGTATATAAACACAGCGGTTGAGATGCGCGCTCGCCACAGGGGAAAGCGCAGCGGAGTACATGAAGTGAGCCGCTAGATCAGCTGCGCCCGGGATCGGAATCGTATGTTGGAGTAAAGTGTAAAGAATTATCCAGTTGCGATTGGCGACGATAGAATTATTGTCGTTGAAGAGGATGTCGCATTTCCCACTATAATCACTAGGAAGGCCATTGATCGTTTTCACCAGATTTCGAATATCGCCTGAGGCTGTGATAGGAAATATTATAAAGATCGTGCAAGATTGCTACTACGAAGCGAACAATCTTACCTGCAAAACAAAGTTTGAAGTCGGCCGAGCGAGCTGCTGAGCCTTCGTTGCGGGCGACGTTCAGGCAGTCAATAGCTGTTACATTACCCCACACGTATGTCGCATTCTGATTTGCCCTGCGCCCGAATTGAGTGATTGGCGGTCCACCGCCAATAAATGCAGGCGATCGGTTCTCAGTAACCCACGCAGGCTGCCAATCGGCTTTAAGTTGTGGATGCCGGCAGTCTTGACGGTGTTTTGACCAGTGGGCAAGCTGGCAAGCCTTTCCGCAGTATTTGACAAGCATACACTGCAATCTCCAAAAGTCAGAGCTTAGCCCGCGAGAAAATATCTTAAGCACTGACCTTTGAGCAACCCAGAGTACCCGTGTTCGTGCAAGCGAGCGCAGAAGTTGAGGCACCTGAGTTGGCGCAAAGCAGATGAGAGGAGGATGTTGGTTCAAATTTCTTGGATTTGCCATCTATGAAATCTTCGATCTCATTCGAACCGCACGCCGACAAGGCACGCTGAAAGATAGCTAATTGCAGGGCTTTAGCGTTCATCGCGATGGTGGGGGATGGGCGCACAATAGCAAGGGAGTCCAGGGCTATAAGCGACCAGTACATGCCTCGTGTAACGAAGCGCTCCAGGTCCTTGCCTCCGAAAGGGCCGTCACTCGTGCGGTCTGTGTACACACCATTAAACAGATATCCCAAAAAGGTTCTCGGAACGAGTGAACTCGTAATGCTGATACCCCGGAGATAGGTTGCATTCCACTACTGATGAGGTGACGCGGGTGGGGAGACTGCCAATTTGGAGGATCTGCGCTTGATCTGCGCTCTGAACGACTCGGAGGTTAAAGCTGTCACATGCCATGCATGGTCTTGCACTGCCGAAAGTTTGAGCTTATGGTGGTTCTACCATATAAATAAGTAGCTTCGTTATAGAGTATTAAGAGCGGAGGAGTCTCCCATGTAATTGGGGCTATTGTTTCAGGATAAAGTTGATTGGTGAAATGTGGTGACTTTTCGGAAATGCGACCAACTTAAGGGTAGGCGGTGGATCCGGACATCAAATTCCGCTCCACCGCCATATACCAGAGGTTTGAACTTCTGCCACTTGTATATTATTAACGACGACCTCAAGCTCCAAGGTCCTTGTGGCGGTATTGTAAAGAATTTTATTATACGCGCCACAACACAAACAACAACAAACAGATGTGCATTCATCGCGGGCGGTTCATCAAACGTCCATTGAGCTCAAAGAAACCTTTTAGAGTAGATATTCGAGTAAAAAAAAAGGTGCCCTAATTCCTCTCATTCCATATCCCGGCATTAAACATCTTGCCGAAAGCTACTTACTCGTACTACAAGCCCACAATGGCATGATTTAAAGGGCTTTCCGCCCCCAAGCCCACTGGTACAGGCCCGTTTTGCGTCTGTATGGCCCCATACATTCCATTTCTTAAAATACCATTTTATAGAGCACTGTGCACGGTTATTAGCCCTCCAATGTGCCGAAATACTGGATGTAAGCTTCATTCAAAGAGCCGCCACACCGAACAGGATCGGACTCTGTATCTACCGGCGAAATCGGGGCGAAACAGGGCGGAATTTCCGAAAACGAGACTTTTCTGCTGTTTGCATGAGCTAGCCAATTTGTTCAACTCAACAGCATTAATTGATCTTGACCTGAACCAAAATTTCTTTCATGGAGAGCTTGCTATCAGCCCATAGCTATAAGGGAGATGGGACACTGGCGAGTCGGGAGAGTTATCGGCATCTCGGCCGATCACTAAGGATCACTCAGCACTGTCACTATAATTGGCCCTGAGCCTTTTGTAAGCCCTTTGTAATGGTCGATCTGAAGAGAGAAATGGCACTGATTCAATCGTCATACAACACATGGACCAGATAACACGCGATCGTTATTTTGAGCAAAGTCCGGTGTTTGAAGTGGGTCGTCAAACCTCCGATATATAAAAAGGTAAGGAAAAGGGATTGTGATGGTCATTGCTTTCTTCTTTCTCACAGTCACTGAGCGACCTGTGAAGCGGACCGCTGCTATCTAGGTGTTGACGTCCTTTTAGCTCTACCGTTGCAACTTCACGATGACTTTGAACCCCTCGCCGGATGCGACTATAACAGAGAACGCATCAATTCGAGACGCCTCTAACGATATACGGTCTTCGCCTACCATTCCAAAGGATTTTGGATTGATCCCTGTACCAAAGAGGCTAAGATATAACCCTGAAAAGCCCTTTCATTTTGGCACCCTCATGAACATTTCTTTCGGTTTTGCCAGCACATTTAGTGAGTCGCTGTGAACTCATACTCCAGGCCTGGAATTCAGCCTAACCTCCAGACAGTCGTTGCAAACTTATATTACTGCCAGCCGATTTTAAGTGAGTAAAAAAAACATCAGACGCCGACCGACTATCACTGATAAAGTTCTCCAGTCGACCTCGCAGATTCATTTCATGTTTCTTATGGCGAAGTCTCAAAGTAACTAGATCCCATTTCTCATTTAAGTCTGGCCTAACCAGATCTAGGATCCCGACGCTCATCCAAGCAGGATACGCGACGGGTTTACTCTTGATATCACCTTTAGGCGACTTGGTCCGCCGCCGACAGCTCATACTCTTGCTCGTGGTCATCTCCACCTTGCTCACCATTGGTCTCGCGGTTACCACCAACTTTAAGGTGTTCGAAGCACTCTCGTATCTCGTAGGTATCGCCACCGTGGTGCCCCAGATTCTCCTACCGCTTGCTGCAGATCTAGCCCCCCCAGAGCGCCGGGCATCTGCCATATCCATCGTCCTGTCGGGGCTACTGCTCGGTATTCTCATCGCACGGGTCCTGGGCGGCGTCATCGCCAATTTCACCAGCTGGCGGGTGATATACTACATGTCCATCGGCGTGCAGGCCTTCGTCCTCGGCGGAGCTTACTTGATCATCCCTGATTACCCAGCAAAAAACGAAGGGTTGACGTACTTCAAGATCATAACGAGCATGGCGAAGCTTGCTGTCACGGAGCCAAAGCTTATTCAAGCTGCGCTTATCAACCTGGCAAGCAGTGCTTGTTTTACCAATTTCTGGGTCTGTCATTGTACAACGTCCCAATATATCCTGCTGACCTCATTGGCGTTATTTAAACTAGGTCACATTGACTTTTTTGCTCGGTGGCGCACCGTACTACTACTCCACGTATGTTTTTCAATCTAAATCAGAAATCGAATAACTCTGATACTCAATAGCCTTGACATCGGCTTGTTTGGCTTGCTGGGTGCTCTTGGAGTATTAGTTGCGCCGTTCATCGGGAAATTAATTGACCGTCTCGTACCTTGGTATGCAGCCCTCGCTGCAATATTTTTTGGGCTTGTCTTTCAAGCCGTTCAAATCGGTGCCGGCGGAATCAACATCGCCGCTGTCATCATTGCGTGTTTTGGGTTGGACGTGTTTCGGCAAATGCAGCAAGTCAGCTTGACGACTTCGGTTTTTACGTGAGTCCGCCTCTTCGCTCGATGGTCAGGCGGTTCTGTGACTGAGGTTTTAATATTATATACAGATTGTCAACAGATGCCCGCGCGCGGCTGAATGCTGTGCTCATTTTATCAGTCTGTCATCCTTTGACTGAGAACCGCGCCAAAAATTGATCAATATGGATACCTAGCTGTTCATTGGCCAAGTGATGGGTACATCAGTCGGCACGCAGGTCTTTGTTAAATACGGCTGGAGAGCGTCGGCGGCGGTGTCGATGGCGTGGTTTGGCTTTCAGCTGTTTATGTTGTTCCTCAGAGGACCGCACGTCAAGAGGTGAGCCAATGTATTCATTGGTAGGATGACGTTGTATAGCTCAAATATTCCCCCGTGTCTAGGTATACATGGTTTGGATACGAGGGTGGATTGGAGGCGAGGAAGAGCGTGGTGACGGCGAGAGAGATGGCTGAGTTGAAGGCTGCAGCAGGGGAAGACGTGCGAGAGAAATCGGATGTAGAGAAAGATCAGGCGGTGTAGGGAAGGGAAAACGCAGGAGAATCAGAATCCGCGCGGGGTATCGCAGATGGAAGAGTTGTTAGCGAAATCCGAACATTGGGAGTGCCATGCTTGCAGTAGTTGCTGATCTTACCCTTACACAAAATACACTATTCAAGAAGCCCTTGTGAAAGGTCTTTAATGCACGGGAAAGCATCCAAGCTCCAAGTCACTTCAAGCGATTCTAGAGACTACAGTCTCTTTCCCGAGACTTAAGAAATACTTCCATCAAAATCGGGAAGCCTGGACCTCCAACCATGGGCGGCTAACCAGTATATTTGAGTCCCTTCATCTGACTCTACATGCGCCGAATTTCTTACTCACTTTGATCTATACGTTTTCGTTTTCGTAGATACTTGTCTGTCGGGAACAAAATCTCGAAATTTTCGATCCAGATGGCTTCATGGGACTTTATTTTGCGGCCCCTCGGAATAAGACTGCTCATGAATATCGATGTCAGCGAGGAAACATTCCAAACCAGCAGCTGGGAGGATCATGATAGAAGAGAGGTGATTTGATTAATTTGTACCACTTGCAATCCGCACGTTGGTTCAGATTCAAGCCCATTCCCGGGGATTCTTCAAAATCTCGACGAGCTTCCCCTCCTCACTGCCGTCAGCTTCGTTCCCCATCTCGCTCATATATTCCCATCTCGCAGTCTCCGGGAGACTCATAAGGATGCTCTCAATCCGCGCCCCGGGCGTCATCAGCCCGAACTTGGTGCCCCGGTCATAGACCAAATTGAATTCGACGTATCGGCCTCTCCGAAGGAGCTGCCAGCGACGCTTGTGCTCATCGCTTGGAGTAGATATGCGTCGCTCCAAAACCGGAAGATACGAGGGAATGAACGCGTTTCCAAGAGACTGGACAAACTGAAATATCTCGTCGGGAGTCCTCGGGCGTGTAACGTCGGTCGAGAGTTTCGCATGCTCCCCATCGCTGAGGTCATCGAAGAATATGCCTCCTATGCCCCTCGACTCCCCGCGATGAGGGATGAAGAAATATTCATCGCACCATTTCTTGAAAATAGGATACAGCTCCTTTCCATGGCAGTCACAGGCACTCTTGATGGTGCCGTGAAAGTGGCGTGCGTCTTCCTCGAAGAAATATGACGGTGTGAGATCCGAACCCCCACCGAACCACCAGGCCAGAACTTTGCCCGTTCCTTCTTCTCCCTCCGCTATCGGTTCTGTGATCTCAAAGTAGCGATAGTTGGCGTGCACGGTAGGTGCGCTGGGGTTTTGTGCATGTACCACCAGACTAAGGCCGGCAGCGAAGAATGGGAGGCTCGCTTTCGATTCCGGGTCGTACGGAAGAGTGGAGTGATCTGCTCTCATCTGTTTGATTGCGGCAGGAGGAAGATTGCCATGGACTATGGAGATGTTGACGCCTGCTTTCTCCAAGATCGGGGCGTGGGTGTTGGTGGTCGCAGATGAAGAGGGAGGTGCTGCGAATACACATGATTGGCCACTGCCGCCCTGGGGGCGCACCCAAGAGTCCCGCTTGAATTTGGAGGCATTTGGATCAAGCTTTTCAAAGGCATTGACAATTTCGTCTTGCAATTTGATGATGTACTCCTCGACTTGCTGGCGCATTGGTTTTGTGGATGCAGCGGACATGACCGTCGGTGTCAGGGGAATTTACCGATTTGGATACGATCGCGATGTCAGGCGCCTTACCTATATCCGCGTCCTGGGTCGGTTGCCTTTTGTCGTCTTGCTTTCCACCTCGTTTGCATCAGTAGCCTCATCTCAACATTTGGATATCTCCTCGAAATGGCAGACGCGCGTCTTAGAAGAGTCAACAAAGAGATTGCCGGTCGGTCCAAATCACTGAAAAGCCGGCCAACCACTTGCTAATCAGGCTTGATACAGACTGCAAGAATGACAAGTCCTCGCAGATCCGGATAGAGCTCATTGATGAATCTCCTTTTCATTTGAAAGGCTCGTTTCCAGGGCCAGAAGATACGCCTTATGAGGGTGGTCACTTCGAAGTTGTAGGTCCTACATGCCATTCGTCGTGCGCCGCTATTGATCTTCGCTTTAGGACATCGTTATTCCGCCCACATATCCCTTCCAGCCTGTGAAGATGAAGTTCATCACAAAAGTGTACCATCCGAATGTATCTTCTGCATCTGGCGCTATTTGCCTCGACATTCTGAAAGACGCATGGTCCCCTGTCCTCACCTTGAAATCGACTCTCATCTCGCTACAATCCCTTCTTTGCTCCCCCGAGCCCAACGATCCGCAGGATGCTGAGGTCGCGAAACATTTCACGACCTCCAAAGGAAGTTTCGATGAGACCGCACGGTATTGGACACAAATCTACGCAGGTGGACCGGGGAAAAGCTCTGCGAAAGCAGAACCTGTGCGAGACGAAGTCGCGATGGCTGGGTTAGAGAAAGCCCATGTTGATCAATACGAGTCGCTTGGCTTTGAACGCAGCAAAGTGGTGCGCATCACAGTGGTCTATGGCCGTGGCTCTTACTGACCGCGGTCTCCAAAACTCGCATATATAGATCGACGTCCTTCGCAGACTGAACTATCGTGGTGCCAATGTGGCAAACATTCATGATGACAGAATCGTGGAAGAATTGCTGAAATAGCGTCGCAGGCGTATGCGACCAGACAGGGTCAGGGTTTTGGGGTGCAGTGCAATTTGTTTGTATACACAGCGAGCGACAATGTCTCATTTTTTTCTATCATTGAGCGTTGTGTATGCGGGTGCACGACCACAAGCTCAAGTTACGCACCAGTCCACCAGTCCATATTCCCTGCACAGTCATTCGTCTTGACCGGCCCACACAACTCGTCGCTGGGCACACCATATTTATATCAGTGCCTCTTCGTGGCCTCTCGGCTAACAATATGACATTCCGACATGCTGCTCAGTGAAGATACGAGGAACCAGGAAACCCACGAGAGGTTCGTGCCCATCCACAATTCTACTCTGGCTGATGGCGTGGAAACATATCCAAGATGAGAAGTGAGTGTCGAGATTCTTGCTGGATGAGTTGACTGGCTTGCATGATCATCGGGGTGAGGGAAACGACGAATATTTCATTGTGGGTTGAGGGTGAGAGACTACTACAGCCTCATCGGTGATGAGGGAGCGATATGCGGGACCTGATCAAAGAACTGAGGAACCTTGCCTAGATTTCATTCCCACGAAATAACTGCCTGCATTCCAATTCCCCAGCTGCTATCTCGACCAATCACACAAGACCGTCTCAAGCAGGATGAAACAAGCCCGGACCTCATTGACCACCCGACGATGGACCTCATGATACAGAAGTGTATACGCAGTGCATCTCTTTCGGCACTGGCGCTTCAAGTCTTCCGAATCTCGATCCGCTTTCGCCGATGCCTCTAAACATTTTGCCCTGTCCGTCTCCGTGACGGAGATTTGTGACGGGATGGGATCGATGGCTTCATTGCACATTGTCCGAGATGACTCCTATCACGAGGCCCCAAGGGCCAAGAGGCATCAACCGAGTTGGGACCGTCAGGGTTTCCTAATTCCCAAGCCGAGGAAATGATTCCAGCGTGGCCGGCACAAGGAGCAATGCACGTAATTTCGCCAGCGACGTCGTGTATCAGGGCAGAACGCAAGATAAGGACTAGGTTTATGATGTAGGTCCACTAGTGATTCACGAGGGAGAATCCAAAGTGCACGTTGAGCAGATCACCATTACTAATGTGACTTGAGTCGAGAGAGCCAGGATGGGTACATCGAATGGCCAATTATCTCGACGCGCAATCCTCTGCAGCATGTTGACAAATGGAGGAGCGAGCATTTTTAAAAAAAATCAGAGCGGCGTACACTGATCACTTGGAAATCACAGGACTCAGGTAATGCGACTGGCAGGCGCAAGTATGTCGCTCGGCGCTCGCCTTCGGCCAATGGAGCCGCATCCGCTGGCCGCTGATCGAAGAATTCCGTCTCAATTGGATGACGAACGCTGTATGATTTATCGGTTTCACAATCTTAATTCCTACCTAATCCCAAAATTTAAAGAACCCTTCAACCATCGGCGCGGGAGCATGAAGTGAAACAAATGAATATATTCCAATATATCAAAGTAATATTGTGACCGCTACGAGCTAACCATTCGTTGCTAAGACATGCATACAAGTACGATTAGAGTACATATGCATATATCAAAGAGGGAAGCACGCGAATATTCCTAATGATACAAGTAATATATAGCAATTAAATTAGAGGTCATGCAACCCCACAGTGCTCCCCGCCCGTCAATGTGTAACAATAAGCTAGCAACAGCACTCCAGCACTGTTGTTTTAGCTATGAACCAGAACTTCTCGCGCCACTTTCAAAGGAAAACGGCGCATAAAGGCTCTGGGTACATAGAAAATACAGAACTGGAGTGGCGCGCCACACCGCATGGAACACAAGCAGTACAGTTGGGAGGCTAGAATTTGGTTGGTATGAGATCGATAGAAGGTGTAGGTCGCAAGAGAGAGACATGGGATGCTGAATGACTTTTTCTTTTCCTTCGCCATTTTATACCTGATTTATTGTGGGGCTGACTGGAACCCTCTTAATAACGTCATAAACTGAGGCGAGATACATCAGCTGACAGGATCTAGAGATCATATAGCGGTTTGCCGCGCTTGATAACGAAAGGCAAAACAGGGAACCAGAATCCCAATGAGTATTTTCGCGTGTGCGTGAATGCATGCCGCTCTGCCCGGCCCAGATCTCGGCACCTCCAGTCAGTCGCAATATTTTCAATCACACAGCCCTGATTGTTATCGATGCACACACGCATATGAGGCCTGAGCCGTCTGCCTGGGACAATCTTCAATCCAATTTGTGTCAGGACAGGGAATATTCGCGACTGCAAAGTCGGATGGAAGGGTTCCTAATACCTATCGTAGTTTTACAATCAGCGACAGGGCCTGGGCTGGGTGGCTAGACAAACAGCTAAGATGACCGCCCCTTCCAGTGTGTTGGCCCTCGTCGTGAAAGTCGGTTTCACCGAGCGAAACTGCGCGCCAAACCAACCACTGCAAATTACGTGCGTCTCGTCCCACCTAAATTCAAATCCACGTTGTTCGTCCGAATGCGGTAACCATCTTCGGAAAGCGTATAGTCTATTGTTCAAGCGCTCCCCGGATCAGAGCAGCTTATCGGGATGTACATACCTGTCCCGTTTATTCAGCACGTAGTGCTGATGGGCGTCATCTTTTCATTCGGAGCCGCAGACCCTGCGCACTCTAGATTGCCTGATAGCGGTAGGAATTTATTTGATTCAACTTTCTGCGTGGATAAGGCCACTCGAAGTAAGAGATGTCGCGAGCAAGCAAGGGTCCAAGGGGTTTGGGGCCAGAGAAATAACACTGCATGTGCCTTATCTCCGTATTCATTTGAGTTAATTTTCATTACGAGAAGAAGAAGTTAAATGTGACCCATATGGACATCACGAGCAATATGTTCACACGATGAGTGTTGTAAAAAAATCATTTTAGATGATTTGAGTGCTATAGAGTACTTTGGAAAGGGAAGATGAGACTAGGTCGCGTTGGGAGTCCTTGGCCAACTCACCACGCACAGTCCAATGGGAAACAAGTGTACACCATCGTTCCTGCGGCTGGATCGTTCCCCGTTTTCAGCCGTCGTCTTCAGAGACGTTTCTGCATTCGTATGTACTCCAAACCTCCTTTGAAGAATGGGGTGCCGAATGTTGTCATTCCACGTTTTTGGTACCAATCAGCAGTTGTGGCCCTAGCGTCGCACCAAACGACATCAGCTCCCCAAAGGGAGGTCGACACAGCAAATATGTGCTCCAGCAGCTTCGTACCGATACCTCCTTTGAATGAGCGTATTAAGGTTAGTACCGAAGTGGAGTACTGGTCAGGAAACTAAATTATACGTACGCCCCCGATAAGCCGGATCACAAGCAAACTTTCGAAAGCGCACAGCATTGTTTTCATGGCCCTCGTAGATCATAGCACCATCCGCAGCTGGCGGGCGTTCGACAAAAAGGGATAAAATGCAGGCAGGCTGATCAAATTCCGGGAGAAAGGCGCCAAAGTGGAATCCCTGAGCGTCTTCGGGCAGGCATACATATGAGATGTCTTTTTCAGGCCACAAAACAGCGTGTCGCAACGCCATCGTCTGTTCGGTGGTGATTGGGTGGATATACATCGTTGCTGTGAGATGAAAACATGAGAAATATAACAGAGTAT
>KV417942.1:0-11530 GCA_001630335.1 Athelia psychrophila
CAGTGTCCGTGGTGTGCACAGTAATATCCTCAGTCTATATCTGAACATCCAGAGTCCAGATTCCAGTGGCCTCAGCCCATAGGGTAGTGTCCTCAGTGCAATTACCAATATGTCCCCGGTCTGTACAATAGTATCCTCAGTCCATATCCCAACATCCAGAGTCCAGATACAAGTGTCCTCAGTCTGTAGAATGTTGTCCTCAGCGCAATTACTAATATCCTCAGCTACTTAATAATAGGACCCTCAACCAATATTTAGTATCCTCAGGATGCTATATTAGTGCCCCTCAGTCTCTGTATACTGTCCATGGATCACACATGATATCTCAATGCTACTCTGCATGCTGGTACTGCCAATAGATACCTTGTGGAACCCTTTCCGACTCCCTTTCATTCTTTGTCTAGCTAGCCCCCAAACTGATAATAATATGTATGGCTTGAAGTTTATACCCCTGCCACCAGCCTAATACATCTTAATCCCTAGCCATGTAAATGTACTACTATGTGCCACCTAATCAATCTATTATGTACCATCCTATGTTCATTGTTCCTACCCACCTATCTAGCTGCCCCTACCAGCCAGCCTACCATTGCTTGGCCCTCCCCAAGCCCCTGCCTGTCCAGCCCAGCCCTACCCTGCTGCCTGCTGCCTGCTGCCTGCCTGCCTGCCTGCCTGCCTGCCTGCCTGCCTGCCTTGCCCTGGCTAGCAGCTAAGTAGCTGTACAAACCAACCAGCCTGCCCCCTTTTTGTTTTGAAAAATCTGGACCCCCATCTGTAACACACATTGTCCTGAGGACCCAATCTATTCAGGATGCTACAATAACATCCCGAGGAAACTAATTGATTAGTCCAGGCCAATCGACTGAGGACCTGGACTGGAGTCTAGGACTGAAGGTAGTGTCCTGGGGAAACACCAGGATAAGAGGCTCTTAGCCTATTTCTTGACCCTAGGATAAATAGGCTAAGAGCCCCTCTAGGGTGGTAGCCTGAAGTGGGCTTGCGGCCGCGCGAGCTTTTGTACCAGTTTCTGATATTTATTTGACGGGACCGAGTTGTCGATCCTACTAATCGATCCATAGCGCGGGGATTTGGAAAGCATGACTGTGCTTCTTACCTTTAGGTCTGCCGCGAATGCCTGCTTCGTTGCCGATTTGCTGAGAGGGAGTGGTTTCTTGCTACGGAAAAGGACAGGTAAGTGTATATCGGGGCTCGAGCCCTCGGTTGCTGCTTTCTTCGCCTCAATATCCACTGCCTCGTTGCCCGCTACGTCGCAGTGGCCCGGTATCCAGCATATCTTGAGGCGCAATTTTGGGTGTCTTTTGAACACCCGCATCATCTGACGGTTGAGGTGGTCTGTCAGGTAGTGGCCGGGTGTGGATCGGAATGACTGCGAGCTCTTGATGCTGGCTTGGTTGTCGATGAACATTGTTGCCGTCCTGACCACTTTCCTTTCAGTACGCAGTAGCTCCGTTCCCAGGCCCGATCCCACCACTTCCCCTTCAAACACCGTGTGCTCGGTATCGTCTCCTAGTCTGTATCACAGTGATCGTGTCTGACGTCCTCGGAAAAGTACTGCCGCTGCCCCGATGTTCTTTTTGAAGCCTGACCCGTCTGTGTAAATTTTTACCTCTGATCGATTGTTCGCCTCAGCCTCGATCACCGCCTCTTTACTTTCCGCGATGGATATCGTGTACCGGGATCTCCATCGAGTGCCGTGGCGGAAAGCTTGGATCTTCTCCATGCGCTGCGGTTGGATGTTGAAGGCATTGAGTATGTTGTGCATCGGGAGGGTAAGCGTTTCGGGAGTCGTTTGGATGCATTGAGTATCGATCGGTATAACAGATGGGTCGCTGGTAGAGAGGCCAGTCGGAGCGCCTCTCGGTGGCACCATTTATCGATAAGTAGTTCCATGGGGAGGAGGTCGGCGTGGGCGTTCAGGAGGTCGGTCGGTGAGGTCCTCATGCCACCTGTTATGTGTAGGGCGGCGGTTCTCTGGACTCGCGATAGAGCTGCTGCAGCTGCTACCGATCCTCTTGCCCTCGTATTAGGTGCTCGTCGTATGGGATTGAGCCAGATGCTGGCTCCGTAGAGCATCCGGGGGACGCACACTGTAAGATATAAGTGTCGTGAGTAAACTCCTTGCATTCCTTTTACAGTCTTGGAAATTCTCTTAGTCTGATTGATCCAGAATCTTCCTTTTGCCGCTGCGTAGTCGGCATGTTGTTTAAAGGTGAGGTTTTGGTCCAGGATTAGGCCTAGGAATTTGGTCGAGGCAACTGGTATGTTGGTGTGTCCGTTGATAGTGATGGACGGTCGCGGGGCCGGGATCATTTTTCCCGGGCGGGTGGGGTCTGCGAGCGATGGGTCTCACTGTAGGAGGTTGTCAGGTGTTGCCACTGGCCCCGTCCCCTAACCCAACCCACACTATTGCTCACTACTTGTAAGAATTGTAGTTACCAGCCACTCATACTGAGTGTCGAAGTCCACATTGTACCAAATCACATATATCTTTGTCCGGACTCGGGATGTAGCTGTCAACGCGCCACAGGCTGAAGCGGTGGGAAGGTTGTCGTTGTTCGTAGCTATTCAAATATTCATGTATTATTATCTCCGCACTCATACTCAGAGCGGCGTCGTTCATATTGCCTGCCTCGTAAATTAAACATATGCTGCACGCCTTCGCATGTATGTACACATCGAAGACTGTATGCAGGCTCGGCCCAGGGCAGATACCTACGCAGTTGGAACTGAGAAAGGAGTGTACAAGTTTAAAATTGATGTCGTGCTGATCGGATGGTTCTAGATGTCAAGATGGCAGATATGAGTAATCATTTGTGAGAATGACGGGTGATGGCAAAGTACCAATTGGTGGGCGAGGTGGTGGCGGAAATCTGTGCCACTCACTGGTGGATCTGTACTGACTTGTATATATGCGTAGTGCCGTCCATGGCAGAATTCGAAGTCGACCGGGCAAACCAACCCACTGTTGCTGCTGGGTCATCGAACGGTCATCTCGGGCGCCCCTTTAACTTCCTCGCGCCATCTTCGAATTAAATGTGCGTCATCGCCAAGCAGCTAACTCCGTCGCAGGCCGTCGATCGACCTCGAGCATGATTAACGCCCCGATCACTTTTGATTTCGAACTTGTGTTCCTCGATATACGCATTCGAACCACCAGGTTCGTGTTCGGATTCCATCTGCCAGCTCTTCTCGCGGGGTAACTCCGCTACAGTCTATGCGAGAATGCGTGCAGGGAGAAACGACGAGAAGGAGGGACGAGGTTGGGTTTAAGTAAAGGGCACATCCGAATAACTGATTCGCGACCAAGCGGGGCTGCAGATAGCCTTTCCCAGGTCCGAGAAACCCGACCCCGTGCCCTTCGAACTCCCGTCAAATTCCCCGCATGCGAGTCCCCCAATCCACCTCAGGACCACCCACCTTCGTTAAACCCCCACCTTCCCGCACCTCGTCCTTACCGCAACGATGAAGTCCTTCGCCCTCGCCACCCTCGTCCTCGCCGCCTCCGCTGCCGCCGCCCCCACCAAGCGCGCCGCGTCCGCTGCGATCACAGACACCACCGTGCTCAACTTTGCGCTCACCCTCGAGCACCTCGAGAACGCCTTCTACGCGGGCGCCCTCAAGAAGTTCTCCGCCAAGGACTTCACCGACGCCGGTCTCCCCGCGTACGCTCGCGGCCGCTTCGAAGACGCTTCGAGGAGGTCGCTGCCCACGAAGGTCGGTGCTTTCCTTTCCCCTGTCTCCTTTCTGAAATCCCTTGCCACTGCTGACGATGTGCGATTTGATTCCACTTACAGCTGCCCACGTCAAATTCCTCTCCGACGCGCTAGGCAAAGAAGCCACTGCGGCGTGCACCTACTCCTTCCCGTACACCTCCCCCGCGTCCTTCGCCGCGCTCTCCCAGACGCTCGAGGGCGTCGGCGTGTCCGCCTACACCGGCGCCGCGCAGTACATCTCCTCCAAGGCGTACCTCACCGCCGCCGCGTCCGTGCTCTCCACCGAGGCGCGCCACGCGAGCTGGGTCGCGAGCGCGGTCGACAAGGTCGCGGGGTGGAGCGGCCCGTTCGACGTCGCGCTCGGGCTGGACAGCGTGTACTCGCTCGCGGCGCAGTTCATCACCAGCTGCCCGAAGAGCAACCCCGCCCTGCCCGTGAAGGCATTCCCCAAGCTCGCGTTCCCTGCGGGCGCGAAGCCGGGCGCGACGGTTAGCCTGACGTTCGACGTGCCGAAGGGGAAGAAGGCGGAGGATCTGTATGCGGCGTTCTACACCGGCGGCGGGACTGAGTATGCCAAGGTCTCGAGCGCGAAGAAGGTCACGATCCCCAAGGTGCGTTCCCGTTCCCTGCTGTCTGCCATTTTTTGGGTGTTGTTACTGACGGGCGTATGCCTATTACTTGCAGGACCTCATCGGCACCGTGTACGCCGTGATTACCACCAACGGCACCGCCTCGGCCGACGCAAACACCGTCGCGGGCGTCGCCGTGCTCGAGTTTGAGTTCGACTCGGCGGGCAAGCTCATTGCTTGAAGGCCTATATGCGTATTCACCGACCTCTTCACCCATCTGCATGTCTGCCCATCTACTCTCTATCTACCTCCTACCTATCCCCTCCGGCTGTTACGAGTGCACCCGACTTCTGGACACCTTCTGGACACTTCACCTGATACTTTGACACTTGACATTATCCGCTACGCTTCGAGTTGCTTTGTATGCCTCTGTTTCTGTTATATCCAAACTTATATACGTACCCAACGTGGGGAATGATATACCCGTTGTCCGCCATCACATTCGGTTTCGAGTTCGAGTTCTGCGTGGTTTGCATTTACATGTGGCGCGAGCCTGTGAGATGATGCTGCCCCGATTCCCAAGATTGCAGCTGCTGGCATATGTGTGAATGCTAGACTAAATGGAAGCTTACTCAACGAGTTCACGGTTAGCAAAGACAGGTACAAGGCTCAGATTGAACCAGCAGCACCTGTTGGAATGTGGCGCGACCGCCTCGTACGCATCGGTACGGGGTAAGATGTTGCTGGTAGATTACTTCATTCCCGATTTTCTCTATCTTTCTATTTGATTAAATTATTTACATGCTATGGTATACATAGAGGCTACATATATTGTATAATATCCTTGACGGGGTACCGAAAGACGACATCACCGCGAGCTCAAATCCCGACCGAGCTTCATCAAACCAAGGTTGAATTGTGGCTATAGATGTGTTGCAAAGTGCAGTAATATTGTAGCGATATAAGACAAGCGGATAGTGCCAGAATCCTGCAGCAGTATGTCATAATAGGATCTGAGGAACACCTGGAGAAAACATAATGAAATAAATTGTACAGTCTGAAATGGCAAGTAAATGGTGCATTGGTGTGGGTGATAATATCATGGTGTCTTCCATCAGCATGCGCGCTTTGAACGATGCAAGTCATTGTTACCCGCGGCATCCGGGGACAGAGAACGCTTTTTACGAGCCATGCCTAGGGTGACTGCAAGGTCAGAAGGGCTCAGGCGCGCGTCGACTGAAGGACTTGGCTCCTGCGGGCTGGGTGCCATCTCCCCCTCGATGTCCGAGCTTCCCGCCAATTCGTTATCGTTATCGTGCTCTTCACTCTCATCGTCTTCGCTGTCGCTGCTCTCATCCTCCTCAAAATCCGCGTCAATAGCACCGTCGGTCAATTCATTCTCTCCGAATCTTGTTGTTTCCAGTGTGCTGATGTGGTGTCTCACTCTCATATCCGCATCTGCACCCTGATCGAGCAAAAACTGCGCGATGGAGTCATGGCCTCTGTAAAATGCGGCCTGCAGCGCGGAGGCGAACCATCCTTCTCGCGCATCCACGTCTGCACCCTGCTCAACCAGCAGCCGCACGATGGAATCATGGCCTCCCTGTGATGCGGCCTGCAGCGCATTTCCGTATATCCCTCCTTGCACATTCACATCTGCGCCATGCTCGAGCAGCAGCCGGACGATGGAATCATGGCCTCCTTCTGATGCCTCCTGCAGTGGGTTTCCGCCGTGCTTCCCTCCTCGTGGATTCACAATCGCGCCCTTCGCAAGCAACAACCGGACGAAGGCATCGTGGCCTCCGCGTGCTGCATCCTGCAGCGCGTTTCCGCCGTACTTCCCTCCTTGTGCATTCACATCCGCGCCCTTCTCAAGCAACAGCCGGAAGATGCCATCGTGGCCTCCGGAAGATGCGCCTTGCAGCGCGGTTCCATGGTATCCTCCTTGCGCATTCACATCTGCACCCTGCTCAAGCAGCAACCGGACGATGGTTTCGTGGCCTGTAGAAGATGCGGCCTGCAGCACGTTTCCGTAGAACCCTCCTTGCATATTCACATTTGCGCCCCACCTACTCCCTAGTCTGGTTCCCTCGTTCTCTACCGACTTATGGCCGCAACCATAGTGCTCTCTTAAGTCTTTATGTTTCTCGTACCCGCTGACTTGATCCATTGCTCTGTGCACCTTCACTATACATGGCTCGGATTGTGCTAATCTGCGGGTCTCGTTCCGGTGCACGTCCCGTTACCTTGAAATGAAGTTGGTGTTTACAGCCAAAGCGGCGAATGCGGCCACGTTCTACGCTTTATAAGTTTAGTTCAATAGGGTCATGATCAGATCGTGTCTACAGCTTATATTGAGTGAGGATCTCTCCTGCTAGTATGCTTTAGGACCCTGAAATCTACTTTATTCTCTAGTACTACCGCAGAGTAGCTGCCGCCCCCCTCGACTACCGGGAAACTCCAAGCTAGGGTCTATAGTTTGTGAACACCTACTCGACTACTACACAGTGACCGTTATAGTCCTGCCTAACGATATACTTATCACGGGTAGCGCTCGAGCGCTCAGCGGTGGTGTGTACGGTGGGACGTCTAGATCTGTCAACACACGTATTATGTCCGGGACATACGACTAACGCTCTGTCTATGTAGCACAATAGTAGCTATATCTCATGTGCCTCAGGCCTGTACTAAGCGGTACGCATGTCCCTAAGCCCCAACCTAATTTTAAGTTGTCATATACGCAGGGGCATGCACCAGGGACCCAGACGCTCTTTACGCGTCATGTATGAGTTGGTCGTGTACGCGTACGTACATAATGAATGGCTCAAATAATATTTAATCTAGTATAAGTTTAGCTTTTTTGCTCGTGAGTGACGAGTAACGCGGGACGAGCGAGGCTTCAAGCCCCGGATGCAATGACTCACTCGGTTCTTACGCTGTACACTTTACACCTTACTAAATGTTGCCTAAGTTTTGCCGGTGAGTGGTGAGTGGCGGGCGAAGCCTCGTGAGGAACCGCGGTAGTCTACCTGACTAAAGCTGAATCCGGCATCAGGATCGTTCGTTTTTCTTCCCCCTCCCTCTAGGCTCTCCCTTTACCGCAGTTGCCTGTCGCGCTGCGTGAGGCCAGCACTAGTGATAGACGCAACCGATGCATGACACATGTCGTGTGTCACTCAGGGGGGTTTTCCACAGGTCAGGCGCACGCGGGCGCGGAACTGGAGAGGTAGAGTTGTAAGTGCGCTTAACTAGGGGTAAGGGGTAGTGGTGAAGGGGCTTACTCGCGCGCACGGTCTGGGTGTGGTACGAGAGGTACGGGAGGCCATAACCCGGTGCGGTGGCAATGGCAGAGAGCACGCACTCGCGTTGCGCGCATCTGTGGCAATTTAAGATCTCTCTGTCTGCTGCCGTGCCGCACGTGGTCCGAACCGAGTGACGGATAAGTACGAGTATATATACGGCTACGGCTACGGCTATAGCTATGACGCTGTAGCCCTGTGTCCCTAAGACAGTTTGCTCTTACGACGAACACTTATCCCCGTAAGAGCACTTCTCCTACGTCGCGCTCGACCTTCTATTTTAGGCTTGTGCTTGGACCGCGCGGGTTTACGCACGTAGCTCCTTATGTTCGCTCGACAGCGGATTTAACTTTAATATTCACTAGCCCCACGGTTAGTACGAGCTCCAGCCAGTCACCGAGTGAGCCCCAGTCGACGAACGGCTACTGCGTGTAACAGGAGCTTATACCGCGCTCTTTCCAATTTCCCCACGGGCTCTACTCGGCAGTCCACTTACGGCAAGCTACTGCGTCGTCGCAGTTACTGTCACCCAACCAAACAAGCCAGCTGGAGACGGGAACCTGATGTGCTGTTCTCCGGGTCCCGTGAACTCTAAGCTAAGACGAGTAGGTGCACGGTCGCCACTCACTGAGTGTCCAGGGGGGCGGGACCGTTAACCGTGAGACAGTAGTGGGCAGTAAGCGTGTTTACTAATAAGTATTTCGAACAGTAGGTCTAGATTTGTATACGCTCAGGCTTCAATCATATATTCTTACATTTCTTTACGTGTTGTACGTATACCGTGTCAGTAGCGCTAACTCTAAGCTGTATGTGATACGTTGGACGACGTTTGAAGTTTAAGAAGTTTACCAGGCAAGGGTTACTCAGCTATAGCTATGAAGGAGACGTGGGGTGTTGAGACGTGTAGCGTATCGCCGCCGTCGGGGAGGGGCCCGGAGGGAGCCGGACGCGGGCGTAGGCGTAGGTGAAGGTAAGACAGTACGCCACCACCACCCCATTCTCCGAGCGTCCTTGTCTCTCGCACTAGGGGGGTCGAGGGCTATGGGTAACTATGAGGACACCGTGCGGGGCAGGCGAGGTCGAGGGGACGCGTGACGGAGCGGTCGCAGCCTCCGCCTCCGTCCGCACCCACGGAACAACCACCCGACGCTGCACCGGAACTAGACACGCTGCGCGAACAAGAAGCAAACACCCGCCCTGACAAAGAAGTTCTCCGACAATTACCAGAGCCGGACGCTATTTCTGGATATTCAGTGTTCGGGACTCGGTAGTTTCTCACCTCGCGTCACGCGTGACGTCTAACCAGCATTGAATCTCCCATGTCTCGTCTCGTGCACCGTCTATAACTGTCGGAGCTAGTGGACTAGCCAACAACGCTGTTTGCTGGTAGAACGTTGAACTTCGAACTTCAAGGCACGTGTTGTTAGATGTGACGTGTGGGTATATGCTTCCTGTACTTACGAACTATAAAGCTGTGTCTAAGTGTGAGATGACCCGCAGATTAGTGCTAATTATGGAGAGCTTTGTTAAAACGGTTAGCTCTGAGTTGTCGTTATAGGCTACGAGAGACGATCACGACATGCAGAAGTGTAGATATACATAAAAGACCTCTCTCGGGTCTAGATTACTATGTGAGTTTCCATAAGTTGTGAGTGCGCCCGCCTTTGCGGTTCTAGTGGTTGCAGTTACCGCTGAAGGTGTAGCAGGTTTTACACATATGCTACTGGGGTCTAGTTCCATTAGCGTGGCATCGGTCACATAGTTGGCAGTCGACTTACTCCAACGTACAATCTTGCGCTTTAGATGGCTACCGACCCACGAGGCCTGTCGAGTCCTTTGGAAGATCGTCGTGCCCTCTTCGTAGTGCTCGTCTGTCCGCGGACCAAATAGCTCCCTCTACTAATATAATGTACCTTCCTCTGCGGACTAAGCCGTGAAACCCAGATGCCTTGAGCACTCAGACAGCAACCATAGAACGTCAGAGCTGTGAGTAGCGCAGAATACGTCGCCCGACGCCCTTTTGTTAGTATACCACTCGACCGTAACAGACAGAGTGAATGGTTAACCTTTTCTGGGACTGTAAACTTAAGGTTCGAGCTGACAGTAGCTCCTTTGTGTCGAGGCGACAAGTCTTTTGGGCTGAATACGTACGCGGATGAAGAAAAAGCTGTTGTCTTTGAGTGTTTGTCTGGTCCGCAACGTGCTGTTCGACTAGGCAAGGTAATATGTCGTCGATACGCTAGTCAGCCCGCCGCACGGACGTGGTGACCAACTCTAAATACCTTCGCCCGCGGTCGTCCATAGCTAACGAAGGGACGTCTCATGCGAGTTCTTCTAGTAGCTACCGAAGCTCGCGTGGATGTAGTAGTATCTGCGCGAGCTGCTTACGTGGTTATCCCTCTTTCACAACCGTACCTAGTTGCTAGACTACCTTACCTTTCGACCTTTCCAAATATAGGACAAAAGGTCAGCGGGCCTCGTGCTATAGTGTCTGTGCCAGGTCACGTACCGGATATAGCAAGCCCAATGGGAGTTGTCGTTCGAGCGTCTGTCCCTGTAGCTCTGTAAAGAGCTACGCTACGACAACTTCTACTAGTCCACCCTAGCCGTTAATTAACGCGCACAGTCTCTTAACAACTAATGTCTGCGTCTACCGTACACGCATACTAAAGTCGGTCTGGTATTCAAAGTTTCGTGACTATTAGACCATCCAAGGCTACCCAGCGAAATGTCTACCTTCGTGAAAGTTTCACGGCGTGAGGTTTCCGGCATCTCAAGGTCGAAGTTAGTGACGGGTTCCTAGACCTACCCTACATGCTTGCTCGGGAAGAGCTGGTAGGATTAGTCCGCCTCAACTTTTTTAAAGAACAAACCGACCGTAAAAGGTAGGCAGGAGAACTCGAAGTTCTCGATCGGCTGCAGCAGTGCCACCTGAAAAGCAGATTGCCGCACGGGACGATACTAGGGTTAGAGTTTATGAAGCGAGGGAGCCTGTACGACCGACGCACGAGGTGGAAACAATGGCTCGAACTTCCATGTCTAGGTTTGTTTATAATACGGTAAATATAGTAAATTGTTGACAGATCCATGACAGTTCGAACGAGTATACAGGCAGTTTCTAATGGAGAACAGACTGGCAGACTTCTTGCCGTTTCGTAGCATAAAGACGTAGTTGCGGTACGAACGAGTGAGCTACTAGTGGTTCTGTACGGACCGAATACACAAAGTAGACGCTTCTAAAGGGAGGTAACTACTGAGACACAACTTTATGAAGGGTAACTCATGAATACGACGATTTGTAACCTATGTGGTGTACGCGAGTCCTCCGCCCCTTCTGCTCGTAGAGAGGGTTTACAACCTGCCGTAGAAGAGCGAACCGTTTCTCTCGCGGAATCGGTTGACCCAAGCGAACGTGCTAGGTCTACTGAACCCCCCAAGGCTGTCGAAACTTGTCGGTAGACGTCTTTATCGACGCTGTAATATGATACGCAGAAAGGTACCAGATGTTGCCTCATCGTGTCGTCGAAGACTATCCGCCGCGTCGCCACTTACGCGTTCCTCCCTCCATGCCTTTACGTGACGTCCGGCGTAGTATAATACCGGTGCTACGGCATCAGGCCAACAACGAACTCTCCCCGCGCCTACACTTACACGTTCCTCCCCTCATACCTTTGCGCGAAGTTCGGCGTAGACTGCTTCCGGTACTACGGTAGCAGGTCGAGGACGAACTTGTCCTACGTCTACACTTACGCGTTCCTCCCCGGATGCTGTTGCGCGACGTACGGCGTAGATTCGTTCCAGTGGTAAGGTAGCAGGTGAAAAACGAGCTAGTCCCGCGTCTACACTTACGCGTTCCCCCCGTGCCTTTGCGCGAAGTGAGGCGTAGATCGCTTCCGGTACTATTGTAGTGGGTCGACGACGAGCTCGT
>KV417943.1:0-27153 GCA_001630335.1 Athelia psychrophila
GTGGGCGATTTCCAAGTCCGCTGCTGGGAGTGAGACACCGGGGCGACAATCTGGCCGCAGGTGACGAGGCGTGAGGCAGTGGTGCGCGATGGCGACGAGGAAGGATGGGAGTTGACGGACGGGACGCGTAGATAACAGTGGATGGCGAGGAATAGATGCTACTTGAGAGAGAGAAGGGTGTTGGGCCGGTACGCAGAAGCGAGGCATCGAAAGACGTGCGGTCGCTGATGTGCGTCTTGTCGCATGTTGGCCGCGATGAGCTTGTCTCCGACGCTCGAGGTACTGTACGCGATGGCAGCTATGAAAATGGCATCAGCTGGAGGACAGGACTGGAGGATTTGATTCATACGATGGTTTGTGAATGCCGCGACGCCTGGCTGCCTTCGGAGGTAGCAGCGACATGGGCGTACGCTTTGTCGATGCGGTGGACGAGACAGCAGCTTAGTATGTTGTGCCAAGTGAGAGACGGAGGATTGGGATTATAATATTTGGCGGGTAAGTTCAGTCGAAGAGATGAAGTGTGATTACATAAAGCCGACCCACCAGTTCAGACTCACGTGCCGGTTGTTCATGTCTATTCAACATTGAATCTTGATTCAACACTGTCCTTCGAACTCTCATGCATTCTTCCACCGCTGCTTGGCATGGTTGCGATCTGTGAACCATAACCTACGTACATTGGCTCGCGTACAGATCAATACTCTGGCAAGGGCACACTCCTTGTGTATCATCACGCAATAGCAGCCGGATACCAAACGAGGACGCACGCCCCGTCTCGCTCTGACTCCACAAGGTCGGATTTCATCCAAAGCTGGTGGGCGAAGCATGAAACGGCTACAAACACACACAAGTTGATAGCCGCGCTCCTCCGGAGACTCATGCCGCCAAATTTGCGGCTCTACAAACCAACATGCCTTATACATATAGCGAATATTCCGTCCCGTACCTGTGTATGACAGCTGTCGCAAACAACCTGCGCCTTTCTCAGATGCTAGGAGAGTAATCGTGTGGGAATGGCGCATGCACCACCGCCCCATATGTTGGTGCCGGTGCCGCTTTGCGATCAAGAGTCGCTAGAATATCACTAGCGTACGAGTGGCCATCCTTGCCGTATATTTGTCTTGAAACATTATGAACAGCATTCGGTGGTGTGCTTGCACGAACAGTCATGCTGCATGGGAAAAAATGATAAATGCTATACATGATACACTATGAATATAACATGCTCTAGCTCATCTGCTCACGCAACTCATCCGCCTCCTCATATCGTCCCTGCTCCTCTAGATGCTCGGCTAGATGCTCTTGCGTCACCTGTGTGTCCGGATGTTCAAGCCCCAGCTTTGCTTCTGCGCCTGCCAGTGCTCGCCTATACAGCAACTCGGCCTCGTGATGTTTGCCTTGCTGGTGGCGAAGATAGGCAAAATTATGAACCGTCGTCAGCGTGCTCGGGTGATCAGCTCCGAGCTGCTTCTCCTTCCCTGCCAGCGCTCGCCCATACAAGCTTTCGGCCTCGTTGAACCTCCCCTGGCTCTCGTACAGACCAGCAAGATGGTTCACTATTGCGAGTGTCGCCGGGTGAGCAGCCCCGAATTGCTCTTGCGCTGCCGCTAACACTTGCAGAAACTTTGGCTCAGCTTCCTCATACCTCCCCAGACAGGTGCACACTCGGGCGAGGAGATGCATAACCTTCAAAGTCCGAACGTCATTCGAGCCGAACAGGTTCCTGTGATCGGCCAGCGCCCGGCCAAGCAGCGACTCGGCCTCCTTGTACCGACCACGACTGCGGAAATATCGCGCAATTGAAAGGTTTGTGTCCATTAATTCATCGGTAGTCGCAGGGTGCGCCTTGCCTTGAGCTCCCAGAGCAGTGAAGTGCGGCACATATCTTTCGCACTCAGCCCAGGACTGTGGTTCATCCGGGGCATCTATCGTCTGAAACGCATGGCAGAGGAGCGCGACGGCAAGCGCGCGATGGCCTTCCTCTCGATGAAGGACTGTGCTTTGTTGAAGAACCCATTGAATTAAATCGTGGATGTGTAGCGATGGTTTGTCGATATCGATATACAGGGGCTGAGCTATGGAAAGATCTTCGAAGTGGTGCAATGCGGCCCGTACCCGTTCTTCGGAGCAAATGAACTCAATGAGACCTCTCAGGTCCAAGGGAACACCCTCTAATGGATCGGGGGTATCTCTTCTCTTCTTTTCCTGTAGGCTGTTTACCGATCTGAGGATCAAAGATGACTTTCCCTCAGGTGCCGGACAGACGTTAAACCATAGTCCCGCATTTTTCGCAAGGCGGTCCCTAATTGCCCTAGCACCAAGCGACAGGATATCAATGGGTATGTTGTCCGGGTCAAGAAACGCCAGCGTTTTGAGAAATTTATGAGCATCGGGATCTATCTCGTTGAGATTTTGGAGCTGCACTGTGATTGTCGCCAGCACCGACTTTTCTTGGTACGTGGTAAGATTATTCTCCCAGCTAGTCACCTTGGCGTATCAATATCTCAGTGCATGCACGAAACAGATGTGTTCTATTCGCTTACCTCTTTCAATCCCCGCTCATCGTACATTCTCTGCATCTGACTGGCGCTCTTGAGGCCGCTCCGTTCATATACGACCCCGCTTGCTCGACTGCCAGAGGCAGACACCCCATCCAACTCACAAGCTTCTCTGCGCTTTCTAGATCTGCTGCAGCGCTGGTTTGAATCCCTGCCTTCCTCAGAAGTAAGTCGACCGACTGCGCCTTGCTGAGAGCCTTGAGCTCAAATATGAGATGCTCCTGACCCGCCACATTGGCCACAGATTCTGCAATACTGTATGTTCGAGCGGTGATCAGGATGTTGCCACTGGCGTTCTGTTGTGGCAAATGCTCTCGGAGGAAATGAATGCTTTTCACTGTTACATCGTCGAGTATCAGCAGCCATCGGAGGCATCCGTAGCGCTTGGCATGATCTAACCAAAGACGTACAGCCGCAAGTTGCACGTCCTGGTCCGGATGACTGCGATCTGCGTGATTGACCAGCACAAGTATCTTAGCCAATCCCTGAACGAGCTTTTCCACCGTTGAAGCCGAAACCCAGAAAATGTGAGAGTAAGTACCCGCTGTGAATGCCAGATTGGCATGCTGTAGGGCGAGCTGGCTCTTCCCGAGCCCCGGCATCCCGTAAATCACGAAACGAGTCGGCTTGTCGCTCTGGAAGGTGTTGAAGGAAGTGGTGATAAAGTCAAGTTCCGGCTCACGACCAGTGAAGCACGATGAAATGCGATCGATGGGCGCGCCGTTGAACGGGAGAAGTGATGGTGCCTCCTCGCTGGCTGGATTGGACGATACGGCGGGGGGGATTCCGTAGTGGTGATTGTGGACTTGATGATGGATATTGTTGAAATCTCTGTTAACATTATTGTTCATACCGGTGGAGTTGTTGGATGAGTTGTACGTTGAGTGGGGGAGTGATGATGTTGGCTGCTCGGATGGAGCCTTTTCAATCCCAAGCTGATCGCCCGAAGCTTGGGACACGAGCGTACGTCGCGCGATCAGTGCAGAGGAACCAGGATCGTCCATTTTGTTCAAAGTGTATCGTGAATGACCGGAAGCTTGGCACTTCAGCTGGAAACGGCCAGCGATGTTGATGATAAATGGAGAGCGGTTGAGCAGGGTTGAGTCTAGAGCGCCTGATGATGTATGTATTCCGATGTCGTTGAGTGATTGTTTCGACTCCTGAGTGCGAAGAACACAGCAGGGCAGGCGCCTATTTATGGCGCTCCGAGCCTTCCGCGCCAGCAACGGCTGCGCTGCGCATCTATACCAGTACTGTATTGCAGGCTAGTTTATAATTAATGACGCAAACGTAATGTTGTGCTTAGATGCAGCAGGGACTCGGAAAGCCACATTGTCGTCGCACCGTCTTCCCATCTAATCGCCTGCGGACTCTATGACCTCGATAACTCGTATTCCCAATAACAGTGATTGTACGCGTCCCAGATACAGATACGGTGATAGTGAAAGTACTATTGCCTTAATCTACTCAATAGCGTACAACGTAGCCCGACCCCTAATACCAGCTGCCCTTCTGGTAGTCCAGAGCCCGGAACAGGTCCTCACCGAGGAACGACAGCGACGAGCAGCGTGCACCCGACCATATCGCAGGGGAGCGCTGATGAGCTTTGAGGACATGAAATGTCTACGCTCCTGGGATGATATTCGAGGTGGCTGGGGTTGGCTGCGGTGCGCATGAGCAGAGATGTGCGTTTACGCGTAGTGTCGTCAAGCACAAGCCTCCCTTGCTGCCAGCCAGCAGAAGTCAACGGGAGTTGCGTTTGGGTTGATGATGTCGGACATGTGCACGTCGACGGCACATAATCTAACTGCGGTGAAAGCGGGTGCCAATTGACGCCCTGCTCGTGAAGAATCGACCTTCGGGCGGGTATCGGAAGTGCGCGAACCTCTTTCGCAGTAGTGGGGTCGTCGCACAGTGCCTGCCTGGGATAAAAGGGCACCTTTCGCGCCTGGTGCAGCTACTGGCGTGTGCTGGGTAAAACTGGGGATGATGAAGATAGCTTGATCGATGTTCGCAGTGCCTGCGTCCTCGGTCTGCCTGCGAAGCATATCTCCATCAATGCCGCAAAAGGGTGCAATCGAAGGGGTCGTAAAATGAGTACGACATCGGGATCCGTGTTCCTCGACTGTGGAGATGCTACGAAGCAAGATGGTTCAGGTGACGCGGTAGCGACATTGGATGCTTCAGAGCCAACGGTCCAGGAGATCTGCGCCAATGCCGCCTACACGCTCTCGGCCTCCTGGAATACAAGTCTAACACGCCATGCAAAGATGGTTACATTGTTCCAATTCACCCACCCCCGCGCTGTAGAACAGCCTAAACCGTCCCTCATTAACATGAACTCCTTATACCAGCTGCTCCTGTGCAGATCCACAGACTGGAAAGTCCTCGCTAGTGAATGAAGCTCGCCATTCTCCAAGTGTGGCACCGCCGCATAGCTGCATCCAGCCATATACGGGTGGGACGACGACGGGTGTATGATCTCGTTTGACTTTCGACCTGCGCGCCTTATTGGGCTTGAAGGCGGGGCCGTCCTGCAACCCCACGATGGTCCTCGTAGCTAGACGACGAATTGGCAACCACTGCGCACGGGGAGCGCAGATGGCCCTTTGGCGCTTCAAGAGCTCATAGAGGCTCTCTGCATGTGGTGCCGTCGAGCAGAATGGGACGGCCCAATGGTTCCTAGCGCGGAGAACGTTGCGAAATGAGGAACCTCCGCATGCCGTCAACTCGCTGAAGGTGGCGAGACGTATGTTTGTGATGGAAACGCCTGGAATGTGTACGTCGACAGGATCACTGTGTATGGCGCCGATGATGTGCAGCGACATCGAGGAGAGGCCGGCGCTCACGAAAGTGCTCCTAAGCTTAGTAAGGTGTATTTGCTTGGACCACCGGGCCAATTTCCTCGTGGAGCATTGCTGATATCGGGCCTTGCACCGCGAGGAGCGCTTCCAAGGATGTCTGCGTTCCTACTCCGTCTGCGAAGTCCCTCTCCACCAGCATTGCGAAGGGGTGCCATCAGAGAGGTCGTCGTATGAGTACGAGACCGGGATCCGTATTCCTGACTTGCTGAGATGCGAAGAAGAAAGACGGAGGTGATGCGGGTTCTGGATCGATGAAGATATGCACCGAAAGCTGCCCGTACGCTCTCGCCCGCACGAAAGTTGAAAGACGACCAAGACAACCTGCTCTCCAACTGCTAGATGGCATCGGGGCGGCTGTATCGCGCTGAAGCCTTCCACGGCTGCGAATGCAGCCAAGACCAACAAGAGCGGGATGGAATCCCTCGACCCCTCCGCACCCCTCCACCTCATCGACATGTAGTCCTACCCCACAGGAGCGCATCGCGCAAATCCATCTCCAGCACTAAACCGGCGTCGTGCAGTCCGGTGTTTCTCCCCTCCTTGGATGGCGATCACATCCGGTCCGCGCTGATCTTGCCGGGCTGCGACAGTAGTGAGCAATTCCACGAGAGGCTGGTGGGAGGAGAAGGGCGACGGGCGTGCGCATAGCTGGGCAACTTCCAAGTCCGCTACTGGGAGTGAAACACCGGGGCGACAATCTGGTCGCAGATGACGAGGCGTGATGCAGTGGTGTGGATGGCGGCGAGGAAGGATGAGAGTTGACGGATGGGATGCGTTAGATGGCAGTGGATAGCGAGGAATAGATGCTACTTGAAAGAAGGGTGTTGGGCAGGTACGCAGCAGCGAGATATCGACAGATGTGTGGTCGATGCTGTGCGTTTTGCCGCATGTTGTCCACGATAAGCTTGTCTCCGATGCTCGAGGTACTGTACGCACAAGGTTGGGAGCGATGGCAGCTATGAAAATGACATCAGCTGGAGGACAGGGCCTGGAGGATTTAATTCATACGATGGTTTATGAATGCCGCGACACCTGGCTGTCTTCGGAGGTAGCAGCGACATGGGTGTACGCTTTGTCGATGCGGTGGATGGGATAGTCTTAGTATATTGTGCTAAGTGAGAGATGGAGGATTGAGATTATAATATGAGGCGAGTAAGTTCAGCTGCAGTCAAAGCGAAAGGATGAAATGTGATTACATAAAGCCGACCGATTCAGACTCACGTGCCGCGGTTTGCCTTCATTGTCCGTCGAACCAACGTCGAACTCCCATACATTCTTCCCCTCCTGCTTGGCATCATTGCGATCTGTGAACCATATCATTACGGGCTCAAATTTTTTGGAGAATATCTACGTACTTTGGCTCGCGCACAGATCAATACTCTGGCAAGGGCACAATCTTCCAGTATAATTTATCGCAACGCTCCGAAGCAGTTATCAAGGAACAAACGTACTTACACGCACCTAGTCTTTGCGAGAGTTTGCCTCCTTGCTCAATGAACAACGCTTGAGTTTTCAAGACTGTGTCGCTCTGGCACCTACAGATCTCGGCAAGACACATCATTCACGGTTCTCCTTTTTCTCCGCCCACGCGAAGGTTATCGACTATCTCCCACTTAAAGCAAGCCAAATTCCACAGGCGTGTGTGGCATAATCTTCATGCTATTCTCGTTGGATTGCCACGTATGTTAATCTGATCCAGGTGAGGAGTGTACGCAGTATGGCATCGCATCCGTTATCATCAATAAAGACACTGTTCGGAACAACCCCGCCACATAAAAGGTACATCGTAGATCATATAATTCTACTGTTTGCACTTATAACGCTTCATGAGCTAGAGGATCAGGACTTAGGACTTCTCGTGTATCATCGTGATAGCAGCTGGATACCAAACGAGGCCGCACGCCCGCGTCTTGCTTAGACTTCACAAGGAAGAATTTCATCTAAAACTAGTATGAAACGGCTACCAACACACCACACAGAACGACAGCCGTGCTCCTCTGAAGACTCGTGCCGCCAAATTCGCGGCTCTGGGACCCAGTGTGCCTTGTTCATAACGAATATTCCGTCCCGTGCCCGTATATTATACCTGCTTTCTCAATCAACCTGCGCTTTTCTGCAGATGCTAGAAGAGTAATCGTGTGGGAATGGTACATGCGCCACCGCCCCATACGTTGGTGCCGAATCCGCTTTCCAATCAAGAATCGCTGGAATGTAAACCACAACGCTGTCTGCACTGGCGTACGCATGGCCCTCCTTGCCGCATTTTGTCCTGGGATATTATGAACAGCTGTCACATTCGGCGGTGTGCTTGGACAAACAGTCTAACTACATGAGGGGGGACAGAATGCTCTACATTTTACACTATGGATATAAACTGCTCTAGCTCATCTGCTCACGCAACTCATCCGCCTCCTCATATCGTCCCTGCTCGTCAAGATCCCCGGCTAGATGCTTTCGCGTCACCTGTGTGTCCGGATGGTCAGGACCCAGCTTTGCTTCCTGGCCTGCCAGTGCTCGCCTATACAGCAACTCGGCCTCGTGATATTTGCCTTGCTGGTGGCGAAGATAGGCAAAATGATGAACCGTTATCAGTGTGCTCGGGTGATCAGCCCCGAGCTGCTTCTCCGACCCTGCCAGTGCTCGCCCATACAAGCTTTCGGCCTCGTTGAACCTCCCCTGACTCTGGTACAGACTAGCAAGATTGGCCACCGTTACGAGCGTGTCCGGGTGATCAGCCCCGAGCTGCTTCTCCTTCCCTGCCAGCGCTCGCCCATACAAGCTTTCGGCCTCGTTGAACCTTCCCTGGCCCTGGTACAGCATAGCAAGATTGTTCACAGTTGCGAGTGTGTCCGGGTGATCAGCCCCGAGCTGCTTCTCGTTCCCTGCCAGCGCTCGCCCATACAAGCCTTCGGCCTCGTTGAACCTCCCCTGGCTCTTGTACAGGCGAGCAAGATTGTCCACCGTTACGAGCGTTGCCGGGTGATCAGTCCCGAGCTGCTTCTCCTTCCCTGCCAGCGCTCGCCCATACAAGCTTTCGGCCTCATTGAACCTCCCCTGGCTCTCGTACAGACTAGCGAGATTGTTCACTATTGCCAGTGTGTCCGGGTGATCAGCCCCGAGCTGCTCTTCCGTTGCCGCTAACACTTGCAGAAACTGTGGCTCAGCTTCCTGATACCTCCCCAGACTGGCGCACACTCGGGCGAGGAGATGCATAACATTCAAAGTCCGAATGTCATTCGAGCCAAACAGGTTCCTGTGATCGGCCAGCACCCGGTCAAGCAGCGACTCGGCCTCCTTGTACCGACCACGACTTTTGAAATATCGCGCAATTGAATGATTCGTGTCCATTAATTCATCGGTAGTTGCAGGGTGCGCCTTGTCTTGAGCTCCCAGAGCAGTAAAGTGCGGCACATATCTTTCGCACTCAGCCCAGGACTGTGGTTCATCCGGGGCATCTATCGTCTGAAACGCACAGAGCAGTGCGACGGCGAGCGCGCGATAGCCTTCATCGTGGCGAACGAGTGTGCTTTGTTGAAGAACCCATTGAATTAAATCGTGGATGTGCAGCGATGGTTTGTCGATATTGATATACAGGGGCTGGGCTATGGAAAGATCTTCGAAGTGGTGCAATGCGGCCCGTACCCGTTCTTCGGAGCAGATGAACTCAATGAGACCTCTCAGGTCTGGGGGAACACCCTCCAATGGATCGTTCATATTGACGGCCGGAGAAATACTGAGCGATGGTTTCGCAATCTTCGCAATGCGGTCGCTAATCGACCTCGCACCGAGGGACAGGATGTCAATAGGGATGTTCTCTGGGTCAAAGAATGCCAGCGTTTTGAGAAACCTGTGAGCATCTGGATCGATCTCATCGAGCTTTTGGAACTGCAGGGTGAACGCCGCCAATATGGATGTCTCTTCGTAATTGGTCAGATTGTTCTGCCAGCTTATCACCTGGGCATAACGGTGAGTATACGGTAATTATATGTGTTTTATATCTTACCTCTTTCAACCCCCGTCCACCGTACATTCTCTGCATCCGATCGGCGTTCTTGAACCCGCTCCGCTTCATATATGATCCCGCTTGCTCGACTGCCAGCGGCAGGCACCCAATCCGACTCACAAGCTTCTCCGCGTTTTCGAGGTCTGCTGCAGCGGTAGTTTGAATCCCCGCCTTCCTAAGAAGCAGGTTGACTGATTGCGCCTTGCTGAGAGCCTCGAGTTTGAAGATGATGTGCTCCTGACCCGCCACATTGGCTACCGATTCTGCAATATTGCAGGTTCGAGTGGTGATTAGGATGTTGCCACCGGCGTTCTGTCCCGGTAAATGCTCGCGCAGATATTTCGCACTCTCTACTGTAACGTCGTCGAGTATGAGCAGCCATCGGCGGCATCCATGGCAATCGGATTGTTCGAACCAAAGACGCACAGTTGTTATTTGCGCGGCCTGGTCCGGATGATTTCGGTCTGGATGATTGATCAGACCGAGTATACGCGCTAACCCTTGACTGAGCTTCTCCACGGTCGAAGCCGACACGCAGAAAATGTGAGAGTAAACGCCGGCGGTGAATGCCAAGTTGGCATGCTGTAGGGCCAGCTGACTTTTTCCGAGCCCCGGCATCCCGTAAATCACGAAACGAGTCGGCTTGTCGCTCTGGAAGGTGTGAAAGGAAGTGGTTATAAATTCAAGCTCCAACTCGCGTCCAGTGAAGCACGATGAAATGCGATCGATAGGGGCGTCGTTGAACGGGGGAAGGATGAATGACGCGTCGACGGAGGAGAGTCCGTAATAGTGATTTACAGGGTTGCTGTGGAGATCCCCGTGGACGTTGTAGATTGTGCCGGTAGAGTTGTTGGATGTGTTGTAGGTTGTGTGGGGGAGCAATGTCATTGGATGCTCGGATGGATTGTTTGGAACTGCATTGGCAACGAGTGGAAGCTGCGTGCTAGGTGATGGCAAACGGCGCTGACCGGGGATCGAGACCGATTGAGCTGTCGGGTCCCTTGGGGGCGGTGGTGCATCCAGGCTTAGTCGTGTGCGATCACGCGAGGAGAATAAGGCAGAGAACGTCATATTGGACGCCAGAATATCGGCATTGGCATCCAGGTAAGTCTTGAGACGTTTTCTGAGTGCGTGGACGTTGCCGCTGTCATCGAGATGGAAGTGATTGGCGAGTCGAGTCAAGTCGGCTCGGACACAGGTATTAAGGGGCCGAGTGAAAGGGCTGATGGAAGGCATGGTGTGGCAGAGAGTAGAAAAGCGATATATGCAAGGAACTTAGCAAAGATATTAAAACGATAGAGCTTGGGTCGATCGAGTGTCGTGGTCTCTTCCAGGAGAAGCTGTGGTACCGCTTCCGCGTGAACTCCGCATTGGTGCATCCAAATGATCCATGCCTTGGCAGCATGCTGTATCCTCGTGCATGGCTTCCCGAGCGGGACAGTGAGCACAGCCTGTTCACGACGTCTAACGTCGGCAGTACCTTTCTGTACAAGGCCGCATGTCGTTAGAAAAGCTAGAAACGGAAAATCGGTGTATTGAGAAGTAGCAAGCGCATCGATGCATCCTCAGGCCTCATGTCCGGCTCATATCATCGATATCATCATGCACTCGATGACATTGACTGAGGTTTAATATAAGAGCACGTGTCTATTACGTCCACGCCAACATCCGTGCGACACTGCAGGGCCCAGGCCTGTTGTACAGTAGGATCTACGCATCTGTCCCCGCAAGAAGCGAATAAAGTATCTGGCATTCTTGATTATAAGTTACATTGGATATGAATAGAGAAGAGGTACAAAGCGCACCATATGAGCCCACCACCGGGATATTGAGATGGGAGGGCGGTCCAGCTCGTCGCGAAGCAACGGCAGATGCGCGAGCCCGCCGTGGGGGTGCGTTTGAAGTGGAATCAGTATACGAATTACTCGCACGATTCAGGGTGATTGAAAGCTATAACACAAACTCAGACATACGATGATATGCTGTAGAACTGACCCGGCCGTTGTCCGAATAATACGAGCTGGTATTGTATCAACTTGCCAGGAAGGAGTATCTGTCACGTCCGAGCAACCACGACCAGTCCCTCATCGACTCCGACTCCTAATACCAGCTGCTCCTGCGCAGGTCCACAAACCAGAGCAAGACGTCGCTAGCGATTCGGAATGAAGCTCAGCCTTCCCCGAGCGCGACAACGCCGCATAGCCTGGATCCAGTCATATGCGGGAGGAACGCCGACGAGCGTGTGATTTCGTTTGACTATCGGCTTGCGCGCCCTGCCGGGCTTGAAGGCGCGGCCGTCCTGCAAGCCTACGGTGGTCTCCCCAGCTGGATGACGAATTGGCAACCACTGCGCACGGTGAGCGCAGCCGGCCCTTTGGCGCCTGGAGAGCTTGTAAGGGCTCTGGACGCGGTGCCGTGAAGCAGAACGGGATGGACCCAGCGTTTCCCAGCGCGGAGAACATCGCCGTACGAGAAACCTCCGCCTGCCGTCAACTCGTAGAAGGTGGCGAGACATGTGCTTGTGATTGTCCGGGATGGTCATGTCGATGGGATCGAGCCCAGGCATGGTCGTGGCTGTGGATACTGCCGATGATGTGTATCGACGTCGAGGGCAAGCCGGCGCAAATGAGGGTGTTGATGAGCCTATCAAGCGGTACTTGCTACATTGGCACCACTGCTTCAAGTTCTTCGTCGAGCATCGCCGATATCGGGTCCTGACCGAATGGAGCGCTTCCGTGGATATCTGCATTCTCCTTTGCCTGCGAAGCACGTCTCCACCAGCGCTGCAAAGGGGCGCCATCGGAGGGGTCGACGTATGAGTAAGAGGCTGGGAGGTTCGCTGAGATGCGAAGAAAGACGGAGTAGGTGCTGTGGGGTGGACGTCGGTGCCTCTGAATTGATGAAGCTATGCATCAAGACCGCCCATGCGCGCTTGGCCGCCTACAAGAGCGAAGACGGCCCAGACAAGCTGCTCGCCGGTATATGTGCGGAGCTGCAGTGTCCGCATCGCGTTGAAGTCTTTCACGACTGCTTCTCCCATTCTGCCACCTCATCGACATGGCTATGGAGCCCTATCCCACAGGGCGCAGATCCATCCCCACCGCTTGAGTAGCCTCATAAAGCCCTGCATCTCCTCCCTCCTTGAACGCCGCATCCGTCTATTTGCGCTGATTTTGACCCAGCAGCGAGGGCGTTCAGCAACTACACAATAAAAATGCGTGCTAGGGAGAATAATGGTCGTAGGCGCGGCCCCTCCGGGCGGGTCATCGAAGCTTTAAGATGCGCGAGTGATTGTCATATCCACTGCTGGCAGTGGGAGACGCCAGGGTGACCTGGTCGCGGGTGACTAGGCGTGATGCAGTGGTGCGATGGCGATAGGGAAAGGTTTGAGTAGACGGATGAGAGGCGGATAGTGCTGTTGATAGCGAGGGATAATCATAGGATGTTGGGCAGGTATATGGGCGGCAAGATGTCGAAAACGATGAGGTCGGTGTTGCGGCGTGCGCGTCGTGCCGGATCTTGGCCGCTATGAGCCTGTCTCGAGCGGTCGAGTTACAGCACCAAGAGGGTTGAGAAATGTGGTTGCAACTGTGAGAATGGCTTCAGCGTGAGGACCGTAATTGCAGGGCAAGTTGATTCGTACTACGAACAGCGCGAATAGCGCGACGGTCCTCGAGTACCAGGGCTGCGTCATCCAAGCGTCATCGGTAGGCGGCGAATGTGAGAATATTAAGTACACTGTGCCAGGGCATATTAGCATCAAGGGAGACGCGGAGGACCGTAATTGACGAACAACTTCTGAGCAAAGGGACGAATGAGTCTTCGATGCTAAGTATGATCGATGCCGACCCTAAACTCAAACTCACGTGCCGCGGTTTTTCCTAAGCTCTTCCGATTCAAGTTCTTCGATCTCTCGTCCACCCTTCCACTGCTACTTACTTCGCGTCACTCCGGTCTGTAAATCAAAATCAGCAAGTGTCCAAACTATCTGCAAAATAACCACTTTGATGTAATCACTAGTGCGGGATAAGCAGCTCGCGAACATATCAATTTTGACAGGGCATACTCTTGCGATGGTATTATTCTTTGCAGCCCTGCGAAATATTGGTGCAGGAAAACGCAAACACCCTAGTCCCATAGAGAGTCTGTTTTCATACCGTCTCTCCATCGCTGAATATCTTCCCCCCATTCAACAAGTCGAAGCTTGAGTCCGTGCGTAATACACCGTCGTATCTAAACATCATCAGCCCTTGAATGCTCTGGATCATGTATACGAATGTGCTGCTCTGGCACCTAGATAATTCGGCAAGGCGCCCACTATTCATGATCATCCCTTTTCTCTGGCTAAACTATGGCTCTCGAGCATCCTCCGCTTAAATGCGAGTCCACATCCACAGGCGCGTGCCGTCTCATGCCAATCATTAGGTATTGAATCTCTCGAAGATGAAGAGTTGTTGCAGTATGACATCGCGTCCGTCGTCATCAACGAAGACACTGCGAACAATACCGCCATGTAGATTTTAATAAAAGGTACATCATAGATCATATCTTTCTACTGCTGACACTGATAATACTTCATGCGCGGGTGGATCAGAACCCAGGACGTCGACTTCTGCGCTGCGCTTTTACAATTGCTTAAACCTATGACAAGAAACAAACATGTCCTACATTACACGCTACAAATCGCTCTATTTCCTCGGCTCGCGCATCACTTCATTATATTTTCTCTGCCTTATAAGGACCAGGACTAGATTAAATCGCAGCACCCGTGTGTCAAGATGGTCAGGCCCAATCGTTGCTTCTTGGCCTACCAGTACTCGCTTATAAAGCACTTCGGCCTCGCGATATCGTCTTTGCTGGTTGCGAAGATTAGCAGTATGATTGACCGTCATCAGCGTGCTTGGGTGATCAGCGCCGAGCTGTTTCTCGTGCCCTGCCAGTGCGCGCAAAAGAAAGCTCTTCATATCTCCCTAGCTGCGTGTATAGATGACCGAGGTGGTCTACCGTCATCGGCGTGTCGGTGTGATCAGCCCCAACCTTCTTCTCGTTCCCTGCCAAAGCTCGCAAATACAAGTGTTCGGCCTCTTCATATCTCTCCTGGCTCTCACGCAGATTAGCGAAGTTGTTCATCGTTGTGAGTGTGTCCCGGTGGTCAGGCCCGAGGTGCTTCTCTTGCCCTGCCAGCCCTCGCGCATACAAGCTTTCGGCCTCGTCAAATCTCCCCTTGCTCTCGTATACGAGAGCAAGGTTGTTCCCCGTTCTGAACGTGCGCAAGTGATCAGCCCCATGCTGCTTCACCTCCGCTGCTAACCCTAGCAAATAGAGTGCTTCTGCTTCCTGGTACCTCCTTTGTTGGTAATGTACTCCAGCACGGCTATACATAGTATCGAAGGTGCGATGGTCGAACCGCCCCTTGCGATGTGCCAGCAATCGGTTAAGCAGCGACTCAGCCTCCTTGTACCGACCACGACTCTTGAAATATTCCGCGATCCGGTGAAGTGCGGCACATATCTTTCGCACTCAGCCCATGACTTTGGTTCATGCGGGGCTTTTATGGTCCTAAATGCATGACAGAGCAGTGCGACGGCGAGCGCGCGATAGCCTTCATCGTGGCGAACGAGTGTGCTTTGTTGAAGAACCCATTAGGGGTGATCACAGTAGGCGTTTTGAGGTCGTTTTGATGGTGGTTTTGGTCACGGTTTTGGGATCGTTTTTTTTCCTTTTTTGCCAAAGCGGCTCCCGAGCCGCTCTGCTGTTTCTGTTCGTTTTCGTTTTCGTTTTTCTCCTGCTCTACCTTCGGCATCTCTCGGCTCAGTTTTCGGACTTCCAATCAAATGGCATAAAAACGATCTCAAAATCGTCACCAAAAACCACCATCAAAACGGCCTAAAACGCCTACTGTGATCACCCCTATTGAATTAAATCGTGGATGTGAAGTCCCGGTTTGTCGGCGTATAGGGGCTGAGCTATTGAAAGGTCCTCGAAGTGACGTAAAGCTTCTCGTTAATCGGAACATCTGCTCTGCTCTATAATGTTCCTGAACGCGAGTTAATTACAAGATACAGCTACAGTCACCTCCCTCTGCCACGCCCGCAGCTCACTCCCCCACCCACCAAGTCTTCTCAACTTGCCCCCATTTTCCACGCCCCATTCCCTCGCCCGCTCTGTGTACCTCTTCCTGACGACGCTGTGGTTCGTCAGACACCACCACAGGATGCCCTTACGCGTCACACATTTCGGCCACACCTCGCGGCAGCCGGGGCTACACGGCGGTGCGAGCGAGAGTAGGCCGAGAATGGTGCGGAAGACGACACGCGGAAAGTACAGGGCGAGCGGCGGGTCGAGCCCTAAGCGCAGCCGTTGTCAATGATTGTTAGTTGTGTACATTATATGACATGCGTGTCCTTACAAATGATATCCGTGGCTGCTCCAGAGACGAGTCCCTGAAGTGTACCAGGGTACTCGCCATCGATGATCCAGCCATCCTGGTGCTTCTGCATGATATCTGTGACTTTGGCGCGAAACTCCTCTTTGGGCGTTTCCTTCCAGCCCGGCCGCCAGAACACCTCATCCAGCGGGATGAACGGGATATTCAGTCTTGCAGCAAGCCAGTGTCCGACTGTCGACTGAACCCGATTTTGAAGAAACATTCGCACTCAATACAAAAGTCTACCGGAATCAAAATTCGGTGCGTCAAAATACTCGCCTTTCCAGATCCTGTACGCATTGAGATGTGCAATCTAAGCTTAAAGTTGTCTCTGGAGGCTTATCCAAAGGCAATCTTACCGCTATTGCCCACGATTTGTATTCTGAATCTTCCATGGCCATCACCGAGGAAAGGTCCTCCAACGCGTATGGGCATAGCGAGCGAATCACGAATGGGGGCTCGCAGAAGAAGTGGATCGATACCGATCGGTATCAGCTTTTCTTTTGTCCCTTTTGTCGAAGCCCTGAGTCAAGTATACGTAAAGGAAGGTGACTCGGAGCCGGGGTACCGCTACCGCGAGGCGATAGGAGGCGATGCATGCTGATCAAATGGCTACACATACCCGCAGAGACCCGCAGCTACCCGCAGTCTCCCATAGGCCACACAACAAGAGCGTCGAGAAACATGTTCGTCCTTTCCCTTGCCTTTCCCTGCTACATCTTTCATGTTTGTTGCAATCTTTGGAGCACTAGGAAAATACGGCGGCCTCGGTACTATGGAACTAGTCCCTCCATCCCCATCACGAAAATGACTTTCTCAATTAAATGTGAAACTACCGACTTTCGATATGTCCTCAGGGATCAGGACCCTTACCACTCACTACACGCATGTACATGCTGCAAGGCAAGATGTCTGTGGTTCTAAAATTCCAGAATCTGAGATAGGGCTTCCCCCCCCCCCCCCCCCCCCCCCCACATCTTCTCTCCTTGAACGCTACGCATATTCCGTCCGGGCTGATCTTGACGCAGCCGCGAGGAATTCCGCGGCGACCATGCGTGCGGAGGAGAAAGATGGGCGTAGACAGGGCCTCCCCATTCGGGCCATCAAACTCGTATGAGGCGCGGGTGATTGCCCCGTCCACTAATGGGAGTGGGTGTGTTAGGTCGACTATCTGGTGTCGCGGGTGACTAGGTGTGATAAAGGGGTCTGGGATGGTGACGAGGAGTAGCTTGACCCAATGGATAGAAGGTGCGGAGTGCGGTTGATGGCGATGGATAGATGCTATATAAGACTCGAGGACTGTTGGGCAGGTACATCGACAGCATTGCGTTCGGCATTGCGCGTCTTGTTGTTTAGCGGCCGCATTGAACTTGTGCTGGGTGCTTGGGGTGTCTTCGCTTTTAAACCCGACTACGCGAATGAGACTGGGGAGTGGCCGGCGAGAATTGCATGATTGGAGGATTTAGAGAATTGCACGACTGTGTACTGACTGTGTACTAGTGTGGGTTAACTTCGGTTACAGTAGACAACGTGAACTTTCAACTTTGGACTGAAACCATCAAAAGCTACCAAAAGTCACTGACTCGGATGCCATGAACCCACCAGCAGGCCTGTAGACGTTCTGTGGATCTTGAATTCAATTTATGCCCGCATCCACCATTTCAGTTCTATTACCAATATTTTCGCCGACATGAAAACCTCTGCTGCGACCACTGGCACCTTCAGCCGACCTTTCGAGTCTCGCGCTACGAATCTGCGAGCAGCCCAGACACCATAGCCATTCAGATGCTCGCATCACTGGTGGCTGACGCTGGAGTAACAATGTGTCCACGGGATATGATCGCTACGCTCGCTGAATTTCTTTCACAATTTTGCCGCGGATCAACATACCCACGCTTTTACATTGTATAAATCACACTTGAATCACACTACGATCTTTCAACAACATCTGTACTTACCTCGGAAATGCACATCTGACGGTACGCCTGTCCCAAGTTACACCCAAGGCAGAATTGTCGCGACCTACTTTTCGTTTAGTATGCCAAGTAACTGTGCGGCTGCAAACCATGTCACCCATCAATGCATCATACTGGGAGCCAATGTAAGTATACCCTGACCTTGCAGCGAGAGGATGCCCACGTACGCGGACTCCAACACTGGCGTGATAATTCTCTGTATTGATTGGGAGCTGTAACAAATGTATTCTTCGTGAATGGGCAGCTTGCGTCTATCTCTTCTGGCGCGAAGCCTATTGAGATGGTCTACTTTGTAGGTATTCCGTTGCCCAATCACCTTGACCCTTGTACTAATTAGTGATCTGTAAAGTTAATATTACCTTCTGCGTCGTCGATTGCTCCATTGGCATTGCTGTCCAGCAGTTCCATAAATCCCTTGGCGTCATCGCATCGAGAGTCTCGGGATACACGAGCTATACACCCAGCTTGGACATGCGCTTCGGACCCGCCCTCTCCTCGTCAGGTTTCAGTATATGAGCACATATTTTGCAATATTTTGCTGACATATTAGCATTTTCCTGCAGCGTCGTTGAACTCGTACACTCTGGAGGTCTATTCTGCGAGTCCCACCTTGCTGACTGGTTCCTGCCCTCCGCTAACGGCAGTCTACGACGGCCCGGAGCAATCTGGTCACATTCCACTTTGGAAATATCACAGACTAAGCCTCTGATCCTGCTCGTATGCTTTCGAACTAAGTGGATCATCCTCTCTGACTTTGCCTATGATTTCTATTCTTAAGTCCTCCGGCAACGCTATCGAGGTAGTTGCTCTGGGCATCCGTTGATACCAACCTCCCCGTCTGCCGGTCTGACCTTCCAGTCCACGACGCCGTTGGCTGATCCTGTTGTAAGAATATGTTGTGCTTGCGTGATATTTCTTCATTACAAGCTAAATGTTTTTTTCAGGACTCCGACGTGTCTGTACCTGGTGCTACTTCTACAGCCAGTGCATCTGGGGGAATCTCAATTGGTGGCCACAGGGCCGAGCGGGATGGTTGATTTCAGCGGGGTTTTTATCTACGAGTTCAGAAATTGATTTAATAGTATAGCGAGTTTTGATTGATATCTATGTCAGGAATTTGTAATTAGATGATGATAGATTGCCCTTTGCTGCCAAAAATCTGGTTCATTGCGCCACGGGAATCTCGGGCTGCCTTTAGGTCTCACACTCTCAGCGAGTATATACGTAGCTGTATCCAAACATGACAGCAGGTACCAAGCAGAACACGAGGATTGACTGCAAGTTAAGCGAACCTGTCATAGTCACTATGCAACTATTGTCAGCCACCCTTGAATGCTATCTTTCTTACAGGAATCCTGAGAGAGAGAGACTCGGATAGCTGAGAATTTTAAGTGGCAACTTGAACAGCTCTGATGCAATCATAGCGTACCATGACCACATAGATAGCAGTTATCTTGGAAATTGCCAACAAAATTCTCCCGGCTCCTAGGCACTGATCGGTAGCGAAATTCAAATAGAGCTAACTTGGAGCCTCCCTAATGGCAGTTCAGAGCACAAACTTCACTGTTCAAGACGGCGCGCCACATCTGAACGAATTGATCGGCGCTGGGCATTTATACAAGCCCCATTTAGCATTGATCGAAACGGCGGTCTGGTGCCAGGTGGACCCAATGACCGCCGTAAGCCACTAGTTTTCGACGAGTTTTCGTCATTATTCTTCTCGTTCTCCACTTTGCATTACAAATAGCCATTAGCTTTTCACCTCTGACCTGAGCAGGTGAGAGGTACACATTAACATTGCACTCGATTCTTCCCCGAGATCTTCGGGTCTATGTTTTGTCGACGCCAAAGTTTTAAGTTTGAACATGGGGTCTGGGGAAGCGGATGAAATATCAAAATTGTTGCTGGGATATGCATTCATTCAACTCCACCCTGCGATATAAATTGGGGCTGGGAATACGCTCAAGATGAATACGAAAACCCGGCCTCCGCTTTCTGCTACTCATCTACCACCATGGGAGGAGGAGCTGCACTCACAAAGTCCACCGAACCTTTCGTGTTCGCGCACCACAGATGGGCTTTGGTTTATTGCTCTTTCTTCGTGCTAGGTGCAGTCCTCTATGGATATGACGGGTGAGTGACTTTGCACACCGCCAGTCGCAACACGCTGACATTGGCCGTAGGACCTACTTTACTGGCATCGTCGCCATGAACTCCTTCCTGCAGAGATTCGGCGACACAGTCACAAACGGCAGCCCAGCCCTCAAATCCGGCACGCTTTCCCTCCTGTCATCCATAGTGCAGGTCGGAGAGCTCCTGGGGTCCCTAACAGCAACCGTCATTGGCGGTGTAGGAGGGCGCAGGGGCGGTTTAATAGCCGCATGTTTCTTCGTCTCATTGGGCGCAATCATCCAGCTTGCAGCCGACGGAAGCATCGCGCAGCTGACTGTGGGGCGGCTCGTGCTTGGGATGGGCATCGGCCAAATTTCAAATTGTGGGTCGTGGCTGCTCCTTCCCCCTAACCTCACGCTAAACCCACCTAGGCGTACCGCTTTACCTATCTGAGAGCTCACCCGCCGCAATCCGCGGTATTGTCGTCGGCTCCTGGCAACTTCTGCTCGCCATCGGGCAGGTCATCGGCGCCTGCGTTGACCAGGGCACACATACCATCCCGTATCCCTCGACAGCCGGCTACCGCATTCCCATTGGGCTCAACTTCGTAATCCCGCTCGTGGTCTTCCTGTTCATCTGGTTCATCCCGGAGTCCCCGCGCTGGCTCGTGTCTCGCGGTCGTGACGACAAGGCACGGGAGAACCTTCTGCGCATCAACAGGGGCAATCCCAACTACGACGTCGACAAGGGCTTGTGGGAGTACAAGGAGGATGTGCGGAGAAGCGAGGAGAGCGGCGGGGGCAGCTGGGCGAGCTTGTTCACCGATAAGGTCGAGCTCAGGAAGTTGATATCGACTTTCGGGGTCTTGGCTGGTCAGCAGATTGGCGGGGTGCAGTTCATCTTCTCGTACGCGACGGTCATCGCTACTGATCTGCAGCTCGCGAATCCTTTCCTCATCACCATCATTGTGAGTTTCTTCGAATAGGGGTGCGCTGGTTTTGAGTTGGCTGACCATGCCAACAGATTGATATCATCGAAGTGCTCGGCGTCATCGTCGGCTTCTTCATCATCGAGCGCGTGGGACGAAAGACGCTTATCATCTGGTGCTCGGTCGTCGAGATCATCTCCATGCTGATCATCGGCGGCCTTGCTAGCGGTCCGCAAATCGCACCCACGGTGCCTCCTGAGAAGTATGGCCAGGCGGCCATAGCATTCATCGTACGTTCATTCCCGCGTCTGGCTCATCTCATTTACAATGGCTGAACCGGATCCACAGTGCATCTACGTCTTTGCATTCAACGTATCTTGGGGGCCACTCGCGTGGTCCGTCGCCACTGAGATGTGCGTAGGCCCGAACCGGTCTAAGATCATGGGTATCGGCACAGCTGCCTTCTGGAGTGCGTCTTTCCCCTTTCCAGTCCCTGACTTCTTTCAATCGCAACACCGGACTTATCATTCGATCTGCACAGTCGTCGCATGGGCAGTCACGTTCACCCTTCCGTACCTCTATAACCCAGTTGGTGGCGCCGGCCTCGGCCTCAAGATCGGATACATCTACTCCGGCGGCTGCATACTCTCCGCGCTATTTGTCTGGCTGTACATTGGCGAGACACGCGGGCGCACGCTCGAGGAGATCAACGAGATGTTTGCGAGGCAGGTCCCGGCGAGAAAGTGGAGCTCATACAAGTGTGATATCGCCACGTACGGCGACGGCGACCGCAAAGTGGGGAAGGACGGGCTGGGGTTGAATGCGGACGAAAAGGTAGAAGATGCCGATATTAAAGATGTCGACTCGAAGCCCAATGTTTGAGTCTGGGGTTGTAAAAGCATTGCTATACAGTAATGTGCGTTTCGGCAAATGGCACCGGATTTTGGAACCAGATCTCCTTGCGAGCGCGTTAATGCGGCGCTCAGATTCTCGGCCTCTCTCCTTTCATTCAGAACCGATGTCCTCCACGCCGGCGTCCAAAGTAGAACTAGAAGACGTGAGGCCATTTCATTTCGCGGTTAGTGATGCTTGATCTGACATTGGCGCAGCACTATGTTACAGTGCCTGGAACGCCGCTCATCTTACACGCGCTCACCGCGAAAATCGGGCCTTCTGCGCCATGGGTCGTCTGCTCCAATTCCATGCTCACCAACACTTCATTATGGGCATCGGTCACGCCAACCCTTTCAGCGAAGGGATTCAATGTGCTGCGATTTGATCAGCGCGGGCATGGACTTTCATCTGCGCCCAGTCCCCCAACATGCACAATGGCAGACTTGGCAGACGACATCGCGTTACTCCTAGATCACTTTGCGATCGCGAAGGCCCATGCTCTCATCGGCGTCTCACAAGGGGGCGCAGCTGCCCTCCAATTCATTCTGCGCCACCCCAAGAGGACAGAGCGCCTGATCGCGTGCGACACGCAAGCAAAGTCCCCGCACGAGTACATCGTGCCCGACAGCCAGATAGAATGGGCCAAGCGCGACGGGGTGCCCGCGCTCGCCGCGTTCATATCGGATCTGTGGTTCCCAAAGGACTCGGAGTTCCACCCTTCCAGCGGTACGCCCAGATCCAGAGATGTGCTGGAGATGATATCGGGCACCTCTGTGGAGGGCTTCGAGCTCGGCACGCGCTCGCTGCGTGATTATGATCTGCTAGCCCAAGGGTTGCTGCAGAGCAACATCAGGACCCTCATTGTTGTCGGGGAGAAAGACAGTGCGCTTCGTGTTGGGATGGAGCAGCTCAGCAAAGACTGGAACGCTGCTGGTGGGGATGTAGGCTTCGTAGAGATAAGAGGGGCTGGACACGTACCGATGCTTGATGGAGCTGGAGAATTCACGGTGGCTGTCACACAATTCCTCGCGAGCCAGTGAACACTGAAGATCGAGATGTTGTTATTCGACAGCAAAACAAGTTGTAATATGTTAGAGCCGCGATGGTTCCCGATATAATTTCCGACGAGATAGTTAATGCAGGCGTGTTAATTTATGTGGCTTGACAAACTGCGCCAACGAATATCCAGCACATGTGAGATTCGCCTCCTAGAAATTTAGCAATTAGCGTACCTGCAGCGCTCCAACAAACCTGTCGCCATTGAATGATTGGAATAGCTTGAATATCAGGTTCCAGTGTTGAAGTGGCGCAGGAGAGCCTTTTTGGATTGTTGTGATTCCATGTGTGCTATTGGTGGAATCGGATGTCACTGGAATTGAAGTTGGGATTGGGATCAAGCTCATCTGCGTTCTCGTAAACGGAAGATCATCCATAACGCCAAATAAACCCGTCTAAGGGCTGCCGGAGACCTTCAAGAATCATCTGAGGCTTTCGTCGTGGCGCACCTGTTAGCGTTTTCCGGGGCTGCGTAGCAAAAAAAAGGGCCAAGATCGCAGCTTGTGCTTCGCAGTCACTTGTGGGACAGGTCACCGCCAGCTGGATCATGGGTGAAGCCCCGTTTTCGTTGGGAAGATGTGAATGCCTAAAAATCAAGATCTATTAAATTGATAACTCAAGGTGTAAACATACCACGACCACTGCCCCGGGGAACAGACACTTTCGATGTGGGGTCTGGAAGTGCGATTGTGCGTAGTTGAACAAAATGGCCGGGACGTGCAGGGCCGTAGCTCGCCCGCAAAAGACACTACTCCACAATAGGACTGCGGACAAGGAGAGCAAAAGAGCCACCCGCTTCTGGAAGGTTTGTGACCTGGTTGTGGTTAGTGTCTGGAAGGCGGGACCATCAACATCATAAAGAATACACGTAATGAAGGGCCCGATATCCTTATCTTCGCAGATCGTTAGTAGATCTCGCAGTTCTACCTCTAGGAAAAGAACCTCAGAAGAAGCGTTAAATGAACACCCAGGACGTGATTCTGAAGTTTTATATTGGGCACGAGGCAGACCCAGTTATTAACCTATCGCAGTCAAGCAGAGCGTGAGCAATTTAGGGGTGCATCTGAGGGATATGTTTAGTGCGACACGCACCAATGTGATTCCGAGTGATAAACGGCGAGAAGGCACCGCCTACATGCGCAATGACTGTCGGCGCAACAGACAGATTCATTTGACAGAGACCCTTGAATTCTCGAATGAACTCTACGCAGAATTAGACTTTCGAGTCAGCCAGCGTGCAGAAAATCCCTCCAAACACCGCGAGCGGTAGGCCCGATAGGATGTCAATCAGTGATAGGAGATGTAATATTATAGGATTAGATACGCGTGTTCCCCTCAGCTTGTTGACCTCGGGGGGCCGAGCGTGACGATATTGATGTGCGTTGGTATGACATAATGAGATGCATGGGCGTGAATACATACCTCTGCCTGGCCAGGCACCTCAGAGCGGGGGAGAAAAAAGCCCTATCTCAGATTCTAGAAGTTTAGAACCGCAGATATCTTGCCTTGCAACATGTACATGCGTGTAGTGAGTGGTAAGGGTCCTGATCCCTGAGGACATTTCGAAAGTCGGTAGTTTCACATTTAATTGAGAAAGTCATTTTGGTGATGGGGATGGAGAGACTAGTTTCATAGTACCGAGGCCGCCGCATTTTCCTAGTGCTCCAAAGATTGCAACAAACATGAAAGGTGTAGCAGGGAAAGGCAAGGGAAAGGACGAACAGCTGTTGGCCACTAGAACGCTGTCCTTTCGGAAACTCGGGACCAGACGATCGGAGTTTAAACTGCTACTTGTCTTCGACTTTGTAACATGTTCGAGCCAGTCCGTGGAGGTACTCGTGGGGGTCAGGCCGAGTTCAAGTGGTCAGATGTATCTGCCGACAAGGACAGAGAGGTGCGTTATGCTGCGAAGAAATCCTGCTGTTTCATCTTCACTGACCTTGACCGCGCACCACGCAGAACTACCTGGGTCATAGCATAAACGCCCCTACCGGCCGATGGCAGAAGAACAAGGATGTACATTGGTACAATCGCGACAAAGACGATGACGCCGTTCAGAGAGCAGAGGAGATAAGGTTGGTGAAGGAGGCCGAGGCGGATGCGTTGTCAGCTGCATTGTGAGTGCTTGTTCGTCTGCTTGCGCGTGCATAACTCATGTCCATTTCAAAATCAGAGGTTTTGCACCCGCTGTTAAGGGTACAGACGGTGCTCCTGCATCTGGATCAAATGCTACAGCAGTAGTTCCGAAAGAGCTGAGCGCCGAAGCCGCAGAGGCGGCTCGGGTAGCGGAGAAGGAAGAGAAACGGAAGAGGAAAGCTGAGCGAAAAGAAGAGAAGAGGATCAAGAAGGATGCGAAGCGAGCCATTCGTGCAACGAGTGGCCGAGATATTGATGAAGAAGCTATTCGACCACGGCACCGGGATCGTTCCCGCTCCAGGTCGCCCAGACGCCGACACTCTCCTGCACCGGACCCCGACCGCTCGCATGGCCGACGTCCGAGAAGCCCCTCACTTACTCCTCCCCGCCATGACAGACATGCATCTCATCGGGATCCACCGTCTGATGATAGGGCGCGAATGCGGCGGGATAGGGACGAAAGCTCGAGGGGCTACCCTTATTCGCGTCGTGGGCGAGATTGAAGCGTCGATACGAGTCGGAACAGGTCAGTCCTGCTCATGATTATATCCATCACCCGCGTATGTACCATCTCTAGAAATGCATGTGCGACTCCCATCCTGATAACAATGCCTTTTTCTATTTTCTTCTGCTGTGCGACTCGCGGTTATAATTCAGCCCTTTGCATCGATATCGATATATCAAAAGCAGGGCTGCTGTTCCTGATTCTGACTTGTGAAGGATATGTCTTGCTAGCCGCTCGGCAGTTGCATGATGCTCTGCTGAGGCCACCTCATGTTCGGCGCTTTTTGCACGCGAGCGGCCATGACGCGGAGCTGCAGGTGCTGGTGGGTGTTTATTCAGGGTGAGGTCTATTAAGATTACTGCAGCTGCTGGCACTCATTGATCAATCTCTGCTCGTGGCTCCTCATTTCCAGATCCATATTGCGCAGCCGGCTCAAACATGCGCCTCTTACATCCGGATCAGCCTCGCGCCTCCATGTCGTCCGCCACGAACCTCTGCTTTGTTGCTTCATGAACAGCCGGCCCACATATCCGATGTGTTATCATTGCATCGATGAGGATGGATTGGGAATCGACGCCTGCTGTTTAATTTCCTGTGGTTTGCCGGTAGCTGGCCTTTACTGTCTCACCCGCTGGATGAAACGCTGCGATACCATCTCGATTCTGCGCAGGAACAAACCTTTGTATAAATACAAAGGAACTCACCAGTAGACGCCCTCAGCATCCGCTGAACACACTGCAGATCCCCACAATTCCCCATACACCAAAGCTTATCGCCACCATCATGCCATATTACGGACAAGATTTCATGCTCGAGGATCGCTGTGGCCAACTCACGGGCTCTGACTTCGAGGATATCAACGACCGCGTCCGGCTCACCCTGCGCTGCACGCAGCGCGAGAGCACACACACCATTTACATGATCTTCGACCGCACCAATAGCGTTGTATTCAACTACAACAACCCCCTTGCCGTACTGGATTTCGGGCCGAACAACACGCTCGGGACGGTGTCGTTCAAGCCCGGGACGACCATGCCCATGAAGAACTACCTCTCGAAGCTTTCCGGGCCCTTTGCAAAGTAAGTTTTTAAATTGCCTCGAGGGATAGCGCACGAGATCTGACCATGCTTGCGGGTCTAGATCGACTGTCAGGAAGTTCATGGCGCAGGATGGGCAGGAATATCTCTGGACCTACAAGACCAAGCCGGACCAGGAATGGGCGGTGAGCACTCATATCTTACATTGTCTCGACTGTGTACTGACTTCGTGCAGTGTACTAATGCGCGCGGGTACCCTGTGGCTTCCTATAACCTGAAGCTGTACGGGGAGCCGGAATACCAAAAGTCATCGGGGTGCATGTTGACAGTGGACGAAACATACCCACACCTTCTCGCCGGTATGTTGCTCTTGGTTCTGCCAGCCGCTGAAAGTTATGCTGACATTCTATGCTCGTCAGAAATGCTTGCATCGCTGACCATCATGCGGCACATCTTAGCGCACAATCTGTGATCAAATCGGCATTGATTGCGCTAAACAACATCGAGGCTCGGGGATATCGTGGAGGACTCCGAGTCACTCCGACGACACGGCTGTAGGAGGGTTCACGAATTTGTACAGGATACGACTCAGCATTTGTAACCATACCGCATTAATATCTTATTTTCTGTTTCTCGACGCTTTTGTTGCGGCCTATG
>KV417944.1:0-27139 GCA_001630335.1 Athelia psychrophila
TTTTTTTCCTCGCTAAGTACAAAATGCTCTTCGATCTCAACTCGATCCTCAAAGATAACTTGCATGCCGAAACACCTAGTCAATGTGTCACTTCATAAGCTTGTGGCTACAGTCGAACCGTGATAACCCATACCTGCACTAACCCATAACCCATGATACCCCATAGAATTTCGTCGTTCCCGACTCGGTACAGGGGAAATCGAGGGGCCATAACCCATAACCTGTCACACCCCATAGCCCATACCTATTTGGACCAAAATTTGACTTTTTCAACCGCCATAAGCCATGATTGTCTCGGTCCGAGTGTGACGTCATGCTTCTACTAAGAAGTTCTCGCCTCATGTACAACTCATGCATTGCTTAGCATGGGATCGTAATTTTACATTTTTGCACCAAGTTTGTGCACGTTAAATACTGGCTAAAATCCTTTGACCACTTCAACAATGCCTCCCACTGTCAACTCAAACTTAGCCAGTCTAGAGAAAAGCCTTGAGCAACTGCAGGCAAAGCATGAGCCTCACGCTCAAAGTCTGCGGGAGAAACTTAAACTGAAGGAAAAGCTCAGCCTGGAGGACGAAGAATGGCTTGATGGCCCTGCCAATTTCTCTGATGAGAAGCTCGTTCTCGATGTTCTTCGATCCTTTGATGGCACCTATGATGCTGCTGTGGCCAGCCTCTCGGGCACACAGAAGATTGCCTACGAGAATATGCTTGTTGGCCCGGGAAAGGCCCGGAAAGAGAAAATTAACCGTGGTGAGTGTACATTCATTCATACCATTCAAATAACATCTCACAGCCGCCAAAGATTACAGCAGTGCTCGCAAACGCACAGCCGATGACGACAATATTGCAACGGTGCCTCAGAAGCTTGCCAGGAAGGAGCCAGCGGCAGTGTTTACAAAAAAGGAAGTGGCAATGTACAAGCAGCGAGTTGAGATTTTGGACTGGCATCACAGCAATGGCGCGAACCAGAGCAAAACCGCCTCGCAATTTCATACAAAATATCCAAATCTCCGCATTAAGCAGCCATTGGTCTCCAGCTGGATTAGGCAGGAGGCAGAAATCCGTCAGAAATTCACTGAAGATTCGGCCCTTGGCACCTTTAAACGGACTCAGCAGACAACTTACCCTGAAGTAACCGAAGCTCTCGAGTTATGGATTGCGAAAGCAATGAATGCTGATTTGTTCCTGACCGGCAAGATCTTGCGACAGAAATGGGTCATTTTTGCTGACCTTGCGGGCATCCCAGAGGCCAGCCGTCTCTCGCTGACAAACAGGTGGCTGGAATCACTCAAAAAGCGAAACAATCTGCAACTCTCACGCCGTCATGGGGAGGCGGGGTCTGCTGATCCTAAAACTGTGGCTGAGGAACGGGAACGAATGCAGAAAATCACGGCTGAATACAACCTTGAAGATATTTACAATGGTGACGAGACAGCACTATATTACGGGTAAGTTATCAATTTCATTGCCCATTGAAATTCTAATTCGGTCTTTACAGTATGCCACCCGACAGAGGGCTGTCGAATAAGGCCCAGTCCGGTGTCAAAGGAAATAAAGTTTGCCTGACATATCTGTTTGTTGCCAATGCAACGGGCACAGACAAGCCTCCACCCCTGATCATAGGGAAGGCAAAGAAACCGCGGGCATTTAAAGGCAAAAACAGCAGCCAGCTGGGCTTCAATTACTGGAACAATGCCAAAGCTTGGATGACAGGCTCGATCTACCACTGGTTTCTGTCCGATTGGGATGATGATTTGCGCAAAGAGAATCGCAAAATTCTCTACCTGCATGATAATTTCTCTGGGCACACATCCGTCCCTACCGATCACCTCACAAATATCCGAATTGAGCCGTTCAAACCAAATCTTACACCTCATGTTCAGCCAATGGATGCCAGGATCATTGCCACCTTCAAAGTGTCACAAGTTGCCCCAACATGTTCATACATACAGATACTATACGGATACATTTACATACATCAAAAACATTCTAGCAACGGACATATTAGATACATCGTCACGTGACCTGATTACTCTTGTATCATGTGGCTTGGTCCCCACGTGACTCATTAGTTAATACGCTTACGAACGCCGAACGACTTCGGACTTTTACATATGCATCTCTGACTCACCGGGCCCCGCTTTGTCAGACACCTTACTAAATGTATTGCTAAGCCTTACTCATTAGGACATATTATCTCACGACTCTTTAGTATAAGTACATAGACCTGTCAACAGAGGATCCTCAGCTTATCCTCTTTGTCTTCAGGTATAGTCTACATTTTCTACTTACAATTGCAATGTTAACTTTGTCTTCAGACTTATGTTCGCTCTCGACAATGGTTGATCCCTCTCTAACGTTCTAAGACACCCACCTCTGCTTATCAGCACCACAAAGAAGCCCTTTCGGGATTACACATGTTACCTCGTAACACAAAGCTCATTATCGCTCCCAGTTTATCAGCCGCACACTCAATCAACATGATGGCGGAATCACCCCGGCAGATATCTACAACATCAATCAATTAGAGGGGATGCGGCTTGCCGAAGTGGCCTGGGAGCACATCACAGCCAAGACAATCTGCAATTGCTTTACTAAAGCCGGTATCATCACAGCCCCAATCACCGTTGCCGCAAGCACATCAGTGGTTCTCGCACATGTCGAGGCTGACGATGGGAGAAATGCGGCAGAGGGGGAGTTCGAAGAAGAATTAAACAGGCTTCAAAGTTGTGGTCTACTGCACAAGGACAACCACATGACTTTGGATGAATTAATCCATCCGGAAACTGAGGCTATCACGGGATTTGTTGACATTTCCGATGCAGATCTTTTTTCTGCAGTTATTGAAGCACGTCAGATGGATCTGGAAGATTGTGATGACAGCAATGATCCTGAGCCCGCCCTCGCCCCCGGCGCCGAGAAGTCTTTGCCGCAGTCAACGTCATCCGGGCATACACAGAAGGAACAGATAGCCGACTTTTCTGGGAAGTTGAAGCTCTGTTGAGCAAGTTTGGGCGGGAAATGAGGATTGAAGAGCAGCGGGAACTTAAACCTACACTACTTAGTGATTTCTTCATGCCAAAGCAGTAGATTTAGGAGTTCGGATTGAGTTCGGAATCAAATTTACAAGTTTTATTTTTGGGGGCGCCTATTTAGGCGCCTATTGGGCCAACCTGTCCATATCATTAGGTACACTTTTGATTTTGGGACTTGTGAAATTTTTGTTTATTCAACGCCGGAACAAACAAGTGGCGCCTCCCGATTAGGCAGGTACCTCCGTGCAGCCACACTGCGGTCAATCAGCCTGCTCCCTACCTTTACCATCTCCACACTCCCCACATCGTCTGTCTGCCCTGCCAACAATGCATATAGTCTTACTGTATGACGCTGTTGCATAGAATCTCAGCCACAGCCCGTCAGCTGATCCCCGACACGGCCTAGCAAATGGTAATCAATTACTCCATATGGTAACGCCACTTGTTTGTTCCGGCGTTGAATAAACAAAAATTTCACAAGTCCCGAAATCAAAAGTGTACCTATCGATATGGACATTGCTGTAACCCATACCCTGGCGGATGGACCGAGGGGTATGGGTTATCACGGTTTCGACTGTACATAACTCAGGGAAATCAATGTTGCTTATTATACATCAATCAATTGGCAAATTCAGTCACTGCTTGCCGAGCTCTCATTGCTCTCAGTGCTCTCAGTGCTCGGAGCGCTCGGCGAGCAGAGCACGTCTCTCCGAGCAGTTTGAAGCCAGAGTGCGTTTCCAGATGCAGCTGTAGTATGTCGACGTCTAGGAGAGACTATAAGCTCCCTATATACAGTAATATGGCCCAGCACTGGCCCGAAGATATCTCCGTGACAGATCACGAAACGTTGCACATCGACCTCGTCCCTGAAATAATGTGATACATCAGAAATTAAACAACAAGGCTCGGACTCCAACGGCGATGGCAGTCCGTGCCTCAATTCAATTAGCGATAGTCAATTTGATCCTCCCGGAGAGATCCTCGGCAGTGTTGCGCTTTCAAGATCCTCCAACTCGTGTCAAATGGCCATGCCGCTGTTACGTTACGATCACACCGAGCTATCTTTAGCTAAGTTTCTATGAGCCTTACCGGTGACTTTGCCTGAAGCTGGCTGCCAGTTGATCTCATGGAAAGTTCAATTAGTTCAAGCAAGATTCATTTGACCGAACTCGAGGCTATTGAACAAGCTTGACTGACTGACAGTAAATTCGGAGCTATTTTAAAGTCCCACGCCACCCAGATGGCATCTGATCGGATTGCCATTTATTCTTGCTAACATGTAACATGTAACAAATGCATGTTACAATAATGGTGAGCCCCCTCGAACACTGTCATGACCTCCTCCATGACCTCGCCAGTGTTAAACCCCAATACCCCTCTGGCGTCCCTGCCGGCTGATCTGGTGGATGTTCAGCAAATCTCGGGTGCGTCATAGAATATATATTTGCGCTCGACACTGAAATATGCACCCGAAATCACCTGCGGTTGTCTCAAAAAAAAAGCGTACATATACTTCGCATGTGTCGGGGTGCGCACATTCTTCTACTCGTCTCGTTCTCTCATCGTCTGACAGAATGCATGTGGTCTTATCTCGCAGGCTCTGGCGTGGGACTGGCTCATGTCCATGCCTGACGAATACCAAATTCTGTCTGTACGCGGGCCATTCACGCCCAAGATAGCATATGTCTGTGCGCGGTGCGTCATACCCACCTCCCTTGGCTTCCCGCTTCCCATCGAGAAATGCTGACTGTATCGCCCCAATCTCAGAATCTTCACGTTCGCGTTCTGTCTCTGCTCAGCGATATTCCAAGGTACGATCACGACTGACCCTGCTGTTTCCGGCCTGGCTGGCTAACATGCGCATGTGCAGTCGCAGCTATGAGCAACTGCCGGGCGATGATGTACACCATAACAATCCTCGCTGACCTCGCCTTTAACACCACCAATCTCCTCTTCTTCTTCCGCGTTCGCGCGGTGTACAGCAATTCACGCAGCGTCACCGCCTTCTTCGGGGTATGCTACGTCATTGTATTTGGCGTAAGCCTTTGCGAGCCGTTTGCGCTGCATGCCGAGGTGCGCGCCTCCGATTTCATGTTTGTCAGAACGTGCAGGGCTGACGAAGAGGATGGTGATGATGGTGGGCTGCTAGCATCTGGGACCTACGCGCTTGTGCATAGAGAGTGACGTCCCAAGTTGGTCGGTGGCGCCGATGCTATGCAATGCGGTGAACGACACACTCGTATTTCTTGCCATATCGTACCGCATCACGTCCCAGTCCATGGCTGGCAAGACCTGGCGCGAGAAACTGCAAAGGTTCTTCCGCGACAAAGGCGCATCGCGCTTGGCCAAAAGCCTGCTTCACAATGGTCAGCTCTACTACCTGTAAGCTCCCCTAACCGTTATCGTTATCTTCATCATTGCATTGTGCTAACTCCCCATCGCTCGTGTGCGCAGTGCGACCACGGTGATGAACGTCGCAGAAATCGCCATGGGGCTGAGCAGCCCATACGTGATCATGCTCACCGTCCCTGCCATCGCACTTCAGAGCGCCATGTCCTGCCGTGTGCACCGAGGCGTCATCCAGAGCCTGATCGCGCGCGACGAGTGCCAGAGCGAGCTGCTTATGCTTACTACAGTCATTGCTGATACCAGTGATTATACGACGTTCAAAGAGTACGATATTGGTGTAAAGACGAGTATGAGCAACAGGAAAGATAGGCAGTGATCCGTAGCTCACAAATCCGCAAGATATTCAACTGCAGCATGGGCTTTTTAATAACCGGCCGGTCTCGGGAATTGTCAGACGGTGATAGGGAAATAGTCTGCAAAGTCTACGACTATCAATGAACCTTCTAGACCCATCTATGTCGCACCTCTGGCTTTCTAACCTGAACTTAAGTAAGTGGTCCTACGCCTTGCGCGCGTTTACATTCGAAGTTGGCGCCAGGTGTGCCGTACAGACCTAGGACCTTCTTTCAAATATTTCTCATATGACCTGAAAGCTCCGAGTAGGGACATGCAAGTATCATACCGGATTTGAAAAAAATATGATCACACTGAAAGCCGTATGGGCAAGGCATCGGCTGCTATGCACTACCTGCCATCTACAAGTCGGCGAACCCAATCATATCCCTCGTGTTTTGAGATCTGGGTATGAACACACACTCAAAGGTCTCGGGGTGTCTATAAGGGGGACATCGCAGAATCAGTAACGAGGTAAACACCCCGCCATTATGCATCACGAACCGAATGATCGACGAAGAGTATTTGACTTTGGGTTCAATCTGCATGCCATCGCTGGCCACAGACTTTTCAAGATTGAAAGATGCGAGGATGTAGCCAGCGGAGAGCCAAGTGAATGAATTGGCAATCCGCCTTCCAGGGCTGTCATATTTCCGTCAATACCAATGCAAAGATTGAAGAGGTGCATAAATTCAAACCATATTCTTCGGCCATACCCGAATACCGCCACTTGAGGGTCTTGTACTTCAGGATCAATCTTCCCGTCTCTCAGGAAGCGTTCAGGATTGAACACAGATGGATCGGGGTACACCGTCGGGTCATTCAAAATCGCCCTGTTTTACCGCATCAACATCAATCGCAGAGCGGCATATCACCGGCAAAGCGGAGGGGGACGGGCACCATGAATTTGGGATGACAAGCGTTCCACTTGGGAGATGCCATCCCCGATACTCATCATCCGCTGTGAGCATGTGCGGGATTGCAAACGGCAACACCACCTCCCAACGGTGGCACTCTTTGAGGATTGCGGAAAGGTATGGTAGGGAAGGAATGTCATCGAAGGTGGGCAGGCGGTCGGGTCCGAGGACGCTGTCGAGCTCCGCCTGCGCACGCCGTTGGACTGCGGGGTACTGGATCATGGCGAGCACCAATGTCGCGAGGATTGAGACGCTCTGGATTAATTTGGTGTTAATTGCTTGCGAAAAGTGGACGAAACTGCCGAGAACTGACTGTGTCGGCACCAGCTGTGACCGAGATCGAATCAGATGAGCGGTTGCTATGAAATGAAGTATCAAAAATATTTACCACCATACATCACACCGGCAGTGTTCTTAATTATGCGCTCCTGATCGGCAGTGTCGATGTTCAGGTCCATATCTTGGAGGCACCGCTGCGCGAATGACGGCTTTGCCACACCGCTAGCCTGTGACATGTCCCATATATAAATCAGCGCCATCCAACCCCCGGAAACCCGTGGATGCAACATACGATCTCCTCTTTGAGGGCTTGAAATGGCGCTTCCAGCGTCGCGTCTGCATACCGCTTCCACTCTTTTGCTTTCCGTTTAAACCCTGCGCCAGGGAACCAATAGGGAACATGTTTTAAGATTGGCATCGTATTAACCAAGAACGCCCCAGGCGCTACCGCGGCGGCGGCTGTGGCGACACCCTTATCGGCAGACTCTATGAAGGGGTCGTTCTCAGGGAGAACGTCTAAGCCGTATGAGACTTCGATAATCATCGCTCCTACTTGGCTGGGCGGAATCAGCAAAGGTGTTGAGGGATATGGAAAGTAGCGGTAAGGAGAGAAGGCATTGTAAATCGGGGAGAACACTCACTGGCGAGCGTGCTCGTGCCAGGCTTCAGGACTTTCGAGCAGACGGCGCAGGAGACCGTGGGCATTTCGGGTGAAGGCTTGGTTGAATTTGGGGATCACCTGGGCGTCGAATCCTTTCACTGCGAGTCGGCGGTGGGCGCGCCACTCGTCTCCGTAGGGCATTAATGTAAGGGCCCAGCCCCATCCCATGCTAAATCACGCGGTTATGTTTGAGCGCGATAGAATGCAGAGGACGCCACGCACAGTTCTGTGGCCATTGGCATGCGAGGTCTGTATTAAGAGGTCAATCAAAGAGCTGATCTACATCCGGGAGTTGAATGCATACCTGCCTGAGTACTTGGATGATCGCTTTTCTAACAGGTCCAGCGTCGACACGAGGGTGTTCGTGACAACGATCTGAGTACCGAAGACATTGAGGTAGATGACATCAGATTCTGTCCTAGCATTCAGCCCAGGTTTCGACGCTAGCTATGAAATAAACGCACTGAATTCCTCACTCCATTTCCTGTACTGCAGCCATTCCTCGCTTGTCGGCATGTCGAGCAGGTTTCCGATGAGCGGCAGCCCACGAGGACCAGGAGGGTGCTTCTGTCCCTTTGGATTCAAGCCAACGTACAATGCGACCACGAGAAGGCCCACGAGAAGCATCTGGGTGGAATCGAGTGAGATATTGGTAGACATGGGTAGGAACCACAGAAGGCAGCAAGCTAGATAGCAACGGGAGCTTCGAGTCTGCGACAGCTTTATAAATTATGCCCTCCCTCTAGGATCATGTGTCCAATATTCCCATTGACGGTATTACATGTAGTCAGCAGAATGGCCGTTAGAGCCTGAACGATATCAAAGAGCGTTCTTTCAAATCCTCAAGACGGAAGGTTTCTAAGCGGGAGAGATTGCGCCACTGTCCGATTGAGCGGTTCTCGGTCCGAACTGCCCGTGCCGTTCCGGACGACCTTAAACTCGGACAACACATTTTATATCTCTTCAACTTTGGGAACGCCGTGTGAAAGAGGACATCGTAGCACTGGAGCCGGTGCCATGCAAACACACTTGTGAGAAGGTATATGCTTACCTACATGCAAGATATATGTCCTAGTCGGGCTCGACAAGAACAGGATCTGACATCTGATTCCTACTTGCAAGTTGCTCTAAAAGATGATTCGGCTTCGGCTTCGGCTCTTCTTAACTTACTTGCGCTGACTCTGCATTGCAAATCCGCGGTCTTGGAAGAAACCTCACAGCCAATGACAGGTTGACACATAGTCGTCTCGCGTTTGGAATTCAGTGGTGCCCAACCTGCCCGATATGCCCGATGACACCGATCCTTGCCGTCCTTGCCGACATAAATCAATCATCCAATTCGAAATAGCGGTCCCGCATGGCATTCCCGAGTTTTATGTGGGCGTCCCGATTGTCTCCATCATTTCTTTTTGGGCGTACAACAGCTAACATATGAACATGCATGCTTCTTGCATGTGGCTGGCGGAGAGAAGGAAACGGCCGGACCATTCTATTGCGACTTCTGACGTCTCAAGCTTAGCTCTCTGGATGCCTGGGACCCACTACCGCCTCACCCCACACCGAGATAAAAGAACGACTGATTTTTCTCCTGGTCAATGGCAATATACGACGACAAGGCATATCTGTTCAACGGGCGCCTGTGCTTGGACATCTAGATAAGTGCCTGGAGCACGGTCACTACGCGATTGGAGTTCTACCAACTCAAAGCCATTTTGCTCAGATTTATGTGCCCCGACGGCTGTTCGATACCCCTGCGGGTAGGCTACATAGTGGCATTTTTTGGCTTGGTTTGATCATTTAATCGCGTTCAGTGGATCCAGGAACAACTGCTTCTCTCGACAGCAGACTTCCGTAGAAAATGCATATAAGTTTGGTGGCAAGCTGGACATACAAGACCCTGTGCTCTTCGAAATACAATTCTCGTTTGACTCCCTTTTGGAGGAAATCGATGTCGTTATTCAAATCATGTCAGTCTATCCTTTCCATGGTGCGAACTCTGCGCTCACAAGCAACTAACAGTGACAAGACTGGGGAATATCGGAGAAGATCTGGATAATATACTCATCACTGTTCCGGGGGCCATTCGAATTATACACGCACCACACACGAATGCACGTGAGTTGGCTGTGAGTAAGGATCTTGGACCGCATTGGAGACCTGATATTTATATTTTGATGAAGTGAACAACGAGAACTGGGATCGCTGATGGCTTTTTCTTGGGACTGATATAATAGAGTTCGCGCGCGAATGCAGTTCATTACACATGGGCGTACACATCTTGACGCGACTCAAGCCGCTGTGGCGACCAAATGGCGACTGTCACAAAGCACGTGGCGTGACGGCGTTTTGTAGGCATCCAATTTCGGATGCACTTCCGGTTCTCGTCCTCCCACCACGTTCGCTTTATTGGACTCGTGTTACGCCTCGAGGGACCTTGTGAAGATGGGTTCAGCGAAATATCCCAAAGTCAATGGTATATCACTCTCATAGACTCGAGCCAGTCTCCAATCTCAACTTATCACCAACCACACACAGGGTTTGAGCTCATCCAGCAAATCGGCGGAGGCGGGTTTTCTGTGTATGCCACGACTACATCCCTAATCGTATTAAAACAGTCTTACATTCCACCCATTGAAACACAGGGTTTTTCGCGCAGTCCATATCCAGGATCACCGCGTAGCAGCATGCAAACTCGTCGCGTACCCCCTCGAGCTGCCTGAGAAGGACAAGAAGACAATAGACAAGGAGATGCGGGTGCACTCTGCACTCAAGCACGCTAACGTGCTCGAGTTTCTATGCGCAGTCGTCATTGACCCCCGGCAGAAGAGCTCCTATGTACCTGGATTCTACATGCTTCTGGACTTTGCAGCTGGGGGAGATCTTTTCGACAAGATTGGTTCATACCTTAACCGCAACAGCATATTCGATATATGGCTGATGTGTCTTTTTTCTAATGACAGCTCCGGATGTTGGCGTTGGTGATGATATCGCCCACTATTATTTCGGACAGCTGGTAAACGGAATGGTACGTTGCTGGCCCTCATTATCTTGGTTCGCTGGCGAGCCGGCTATGACGGCAGTTTCTGATGCGGGTACAACGTAGAACTATATCCATGAGCAGGGCGTCTGCCACCGCGATCTCAAGCCAGAGAACCTCCTGCTCGACGCAGCCGGCGCGCTCAAAATCTCCGACTTTGGTCTCTCGGCCGTGTTCATGCTGAAGGAAACCGGAAAGAAACGGACCCTCACGGAGCGGTGTGGGAGCTTGCCTTACGTGGCACCCGAGGTGAGCTGCCCACTCATCTGATCTGCTGACACTCCGGTGGCGTTGTGCTCAATCGTGCTAGTTGAATACAGATGCGGCGTATCAGGCAGCACCTATAGATGTCTGGGGGATCGGCGTGATACTATATACCCTGCTAGCAGGCAGTAAGCAACTGTACCCCTTGTTTCATGCCGTACTCGTGTTTAACTTATCACAGACACGCCCTGGGACGAACCTACGAAACAAAGTCCCGAATTTTGCAGATATCGCTCTGGAGAAATATTCAGCGAACTTCCCTGGTGCCGCATAGACGAATCAGCGCTATGTAAGCCAAGCGAACCTGCCCGTTCACCGATACACGGGCTCGATGCTCATACAACGCATCCACAGCGCTGATTCGCGGCTTACTGACCATAGATCCCGCGCAGAGGATGACGCTCGCCGACGTTTACCAGCATCCTTGGTGCATACGGTCAGCATTCCATTGTTCGCCTGGTGCATATTTTCTTCTTCTGATGCTGAGCTGAACTGTCTTTAGGCCTAGTCAACTTGCAAATCAGGGCGTACAAGCCCTGGCCGACAAGCTCACCGAGTCGCTGCGGGCGTCCGGAGACCTCGGCTATGCGGCACCCGCTGAGGCTGGCAACACGTACGTTCTCCCTTACTTCTCCGCTTCTGCGACGATGATATAAGTCTGCTAATACAACGAGAGCGCAGTGAAATGAACACAGATGATGACGGCGACGATATCATGCTCTCTGCCACTAACCAATCCCAATTCACGCAGTCACTGCTTCTATTCGTACGTTCGTTCTTCTCCCCTCCTGCCTCCCGCCCCCTGTCTCCTTGCTACCCCTGCTCACCGCACTTCCATATTACAACAATCCAGTCTCAAACCCAATCCGGACGGCGGTACACCCCCCACCTGACACGGTTCTACGCCAGCGTGCCCCCTGAAGCGCTCATCTTCCTCGCCAAAGGCTCCCTAGAGCAGCTAGGTGTCAAGTGCAAAATGGGCCCGGCCATGGAGGGCGGTGCGCAGCGCCTTCGGGTGGGCGGCTACGACCGGCGAAAGGTCATGTTTAAAGGCTGGGTGGAGATCGAGCGCTTTGCCTATGGCGGGACGGAGGGCAGTTTTTGCATGATGCAAAGAGATGAGGTGCGGCCTTTTCCTGTCCTTTCTCTTTCCGTCCCACAAGGTTAGGGGTTTTGTTTTGAAATGCGGGCTAATGACGCTCGTGGCAGGGGAACCCGATCTCATGGAGGCAGTTATGGAAAGCGCTGATCAAGTCCGAAGCGGTAATGCCCCATGTCCTGCGTCGGTGATGTGGATTTCAGATGCGTATGCTTCCCAACTTTCTCTATCGGAATGTTATAGTTATGGCGGAGCGTGGTTTGATGAGTGGAGTGGATTACGGGAATTGGGCGTTTGCTTCGCTATCAAGTTGTCCAATTTCAATTTGTGATTTATCAAAGGCGAGAAAGACGAAATGCCAGTGATACAGATAGATAAGCCTGCAACTGGGTTTAAACACGCCACCCACTCCTCGCCACCCAGAGCCCAGAGCCCAACTTTAAAAAATAGAAAATGCGAGTAGGAATCACAGCTGCAATGGATCGCCGTCAGTTTGGCTATGGGCAATGCGGATACGGACCGCTTACCGCTTAAATCAGATGTAAGCTCGGGCTATGATGCGCTCTCAAGCAATGGTGCAGTTACCGCTGTTGGCCACCAGGGCTCTCGTACATCTCGGTCAGGACCTCCGACTGATTGGTGAAACAGGAGCCACTGCCGCTGCGGCCCTTCACCTCGTCGCCTGAAATTTGAGCTTCGGCCTCGAACTTGTTGAAGAACAGAGCGATAGCAATGAAGGAGTCCATTCCGATTGATTTACGAGAGGAGTGGGGTTTGAGAATGCGAATGAGGTCAAGAGTGCTTGATTTCGAATATCCACGAAAGCTACCTGCTCTTATAGATTTTCGGAGGGCCGTTTTGTGAATCTCGAAGTCGCGAGAGAGTAGATAGACAATAAACGCGCCAGCGCTGTAGCTGTGCCACTGTGGGTACCTTGTACTACCCATACATAGACTACAGTACATACATGCACGCCTACATACACGCCACAGCACTACATAGACAGGCCGCAGGCATTATTAATCATCATTCCATTCTGCTTCCTCTCGTCGTGTGCTCGCCCGTCTCGTTCACCCGTCCTGTCTTCCTCGTCGGTCCTCTCCCTGACAAGCCCCGTCCCAGCGCTTAGCCGTGTTATTCCACATGCCAGGCACGCAGAGCCGCGAGGATTATTTGCTAATAGATGAAGTGTCTCTAAGAGACATAAGTGGTGAGGTGAGACTGTGGTGGATGCATCATACGTCCGACGCCACTCCGACGAATAAAGTTGAGCCAGAATTTAAACTCAGAACTGTGTGCACGTGTCCTTTTGTCTCCCAGGACCCAGGACCACGGAAACTCCCACGTATGTTTGTCCGCCGCCACAGTACGCAACGAATCCAACATGAATCTTGTCCTGGCACGGGCACATTCCGCTTTTTCAGCGTTCTTTCGCATTGGGGGTCTCCGTATACCCCAACTACTCACCCTACAGGTAGACTTAGGGAACAATATGACCGTGTGGCACCAGCAAAGCCTTGGTTTACCCTTGTTTGGCCTTGCGTATTTGAGGGCCAAATGCTGGCCGACGAAATCGAAAAAATTCCCCGAACTCGATGAGTATTGCCAGTAGAATTCTGGCGAGTGCACTAGTATAAATGAATACATTTAGCGCATCTATCTCACCGTGAGTGTGATATAATTAGCACCATACTCAGTCCGTCATCGTTGTCGGAAACGGCACTGCTCGTTGGCGCCTAAACGGACAAACATAGGTGGGAGTTTCCGTGGTCCTCAGGACCCAGACTCGAAATTTATGTCCCGATGTTTGCGAGGCTGCGGGGCTTTGTTTTATACCTGATCATTTTGCAAGTCCTGCATTCATCGGCGTGAAACTTACATCTGCACAGCTGAAGCACGTATATTGGTTCCAACTAATTGAGGCAAAATACAACAACACTAGGGATGAAGTGAAATGTCGTTGTTGAAGAGAAGACCAAATTTGAGCAGTAACTTGTTGTTGGGTGGTGTTAAGCAATCTGACCTTGCAAAGTCAACTGCAGCTTGACACAGCAAGGACACGGCCATGATAATGCCAGTCATCCCAATTATAACAACACAACGCAATAGTTATGCTACGGACAACAAATCGAGATGAGGCGTAACAAATGGTAATTTGAAAGCGAATACTGTGTAGCTAGGAAATGTGTATAGTTTTAGCTAGCTACACACGCCGCAAAACCCTGGCATACTGGTAAAATACCATACGGATTTTTGTTACCACTCTGGTAAATACTAGGTCAAGACAATAAGAGGGTAGGAGCAGCTGAAGCGCTATAATCACAATTGTTTACGGGACTACAATAGAAAAACATCTCGCATGCTGATTGCCAGAAATTAGTGAAGTCCATAGTTTCCGAGAGGGCCTGCGTACCATAAGTATGGTCAATGACATTGACATTTGCACCCATTCGCATAAAGCCCGCTTTAGATCTCCATATCTTCAAGCGAAAGCGAAAGCAATTGAACGTCGATCCCCGAGTGGCGTTTGACCAAAAGTAACCGCGACTGGAGAGCAGGTCTACCGTTAAGTGCATATTTCATGTACTGCCCCCTTAAAACCACCTGCTTCAGCGAACTTTGGTGGTTCGAAAGGCAGCGGCCTTCAATCATGTCCACGGCAATAGAGAGGTCTAACGGTTGCCACGACGCCGCCATATTGAGTGTTTGCAAGCCGGGAACCAAACATCCATCCTGCGGATTGAACTGGTCCACAAATTCTCGGGAAAGCACTTGAGCTGTAGTACCTATCAAAGTGATTTCCAACAGCTTGGGCACTGCTCGTAGGATGGAGATTGTATTGGCAGGCGTAGCATACCATGTCGGCGATGGCAAATCCAGAGTTAACTTGAGTAGCGAGCCATGTGAGATCATGGAAACGATAGCATCGGCTATCCCGATGAATTCAGGGGGATGGCCCTCAGAAGTATGGTGGTTGGCCTCCGCTATGGAGAGCTCCTCGATTGCAGGCAAGGAAATTGCGGAGAGGAAATGGGACAGGTTTACCCTGTTATAAAGAGTAATTGACATGCATCGCAGCAAGGGGAGAGCGATCGAAGGGAGGGCCTGGATATTTTCCATTTGGGTGAGCAAAAGCCCAAGTTGGCATTTCTGGAGCGTGGAGGCTGCTATGAGCACATCCAGACAAGCCTGTGCTGTCGTTATGGCAGTGAATGACAATTCTTGCAGCTGCTGCCAAGGAAGCTGGGGTGTAGGATCATACAGCCACGCGATCTCTAAGGAACGCAGCCTCGGCATGGCCAGAAAACACATGGGAATGGTCTCCTCCTCGTAAACATTGTGGCCCAATGTCAATTTCTCGAGTCGATCAAGTCCATTGGTTGCTCCCTCTGAAAGATATTTGATCAGGTCGGGGGGAAGTGTTAATTCGATCGTTCGCCACTGCTCGCACCGCGCTACAAACGCGTCCATAAGCGGCTTCATGGTCGTAAATTCATATGCTGGGATCTGATTCACCGATAATTCGTAGTGACTTTCAAGATTGATGTTTAAGGGGTATTTCCCAGCGCGCGACAGGCACATCTCCGCAAGCGCGGTCTGCGACTCCACATTGTTGTGGTTTATGGACATTCGAAATGACGCCCAAAGCTGTGGAGACGACAATGCGATGAATCGCAATCTTTTGCAGATCGAGGCGAGGGGCACGGGGCTGCGAAGATTCCCTTCGACATAGTGGAGGAATATCTCGGTGATGATTTCTGGAGGTGTGCGGCGTATTGGTGAGATGAAGGCCTTGTGTGCGATCACAAAAGCCCGTCTTTCGCTGCGTTTACGACGCAGCTCGGCTTCAAGACGCAAAATGTCCTGATCTGCTGCAGATACGGCAGCATGGGCGATCTCGCTCAGTGCGGCAGGGAATACACGATTGTTCACAAGTTGCAAAAGATCTGGGAAGGGAGTTTCCACGGTGTTGTTATAACCTCCAGTGAGCTCCTGGCCACAGTTGTGGCAGGTCAGAGTCGCTGGCATGACTCTGCAAGACCCTGTCAATCCACATGCCCTAGATTCTAGAGTCAAGGTCGTGAGAAACTCACATATGCGCAGATTTAGGCCGAGTCTGTTTGTAGTTGTAGGGATATACGAGGGGAATGTCACTGTTGGCGAAGGGGAGGAAGAAGTTGGGAAGAAGAAGCGGGCGCATCAGGAAATTGCAGGCACGCTCTTTGCCAGTTACTAAGTTACTGTATCCGAGATCATCGCGGCTTTCTCTCCCTTTACAATGTACAAGACGTTGCAATGCTCTGGCAAGGACCTTCGCATATTTACACGCACTCCCCAACTCCTAGCAACATTATGTCATGTTATCGAAAGGAGCACATTGACAATTCCTTTGCAATGGCATTATAACCCGTCCACTGGCATAATCCTTCACTTCGAGCAGAATTTTTGTAAGTGTCTTGCAAGGTGTTGCAAACTGCGTTTTCCGTGTCGCTAAAAATAGTCAAGTCCTTCAATGACTACCTTAAACCACATCGCCCACTCGGGAGACTTCAGCTCTCTGACTCACATACATCCCAACGTGATCGCCAATCTTGTTCGACGACGGGCGAACCGACATTGGAGTTCTCCTTCTAGCCCCAGGTACTCCGAATCTTGTGTATTACACCACATGGGTTGATGTTCTTCGTCACGACCTCATGTGCGGGCTGAACCGGGTAGCAGCCTCGATCGAGGTAAGGTTTCAGGGCACTTACCGTATCAGGGCTGCCGGAGAGCGCACGAGCAGAGGCCGTGGCGACTCCTTCCTCCAATGACGAAATCCTGAGAGTGAGAGGGCTGGGTACTATAGGCTTGACAGATGCAGATAAGTCGAAATTGCATATCATAGAAGATACCAAACCCATCATCGATGACGACGCTATAGGTGAATTCCATTCAAAATATCGTCGGCTTGACCTGCTCATGCGGCAGACAGATTACGATCGATACTACAAATCATTGCCTGCCACTACATCCACGAATGGGACTTTTGCAACACTCGTACTGCTAGGCGGCGACGATTGCGGCGGTTTAGATGACGACGTGGTGGAGCGCTTCAACACCCTCAATGATTACAGGAAACGCTCTAGATCAAGGGATGATGTTAATACATCTACACTGAAATCGACAAAGTTGCACGAAAGCGGTTTCGACGCAGCAAAGACGAATGCAAATGGGCAAACGACACTGCACCTACGGTCCTTGCGAAAGAAACACCCCCCATCGCTCCCTCAGTTTTTGGTTTGTCTTTATCATTTCGATACCCAGTGCCATGTCCACTCTGAATCAACCCCATTGTTTGATGGACAGTGAATGGTGTACCGAAAGCATTCGCCGAAGTGACTGAGGAAGACCACCATATGATGACTCCAGAGGAATTTACGGTTTATTTCGAGGTGTTCGAAGCGCAGTCAATGTATCCTCGGTGGCGCCGGGTTTGACTCTTTACTTGGGCCTGGATATGTCGATAATTAATTTCTATCAAGGCATGTCAGCTGTGGGTACTTGGTTTATAGCTGAATCGTGAAGCAATTTATTACTTACTCAACCACACTTTGTACAAGCCGCTTCAAAGTACAGAAGTCAGCTCCGGTCGTAATGATGTAGTCATATTGAAACCCAGATGTTTCCGTTTTATCGAACATAAGATATTCAAGATCGATATACGTCGTTTCTCCCGAGCACAGATCAAATGGGCGTCTGTGTAGTGGTGGATGGGACGCAAATGGGACGAGCAAGGGACCGGGAGTCCGAGTCTCTGAAGCGCGTTGAACGGAAGTTGATCCGATATCCGATGCGACGCGTAACCCACAGCTGGTGCTCATCGTTCCATTCAACGAGCTAGACACCTTTGGCCTCATCCTATCCCCTCTTCTGATCGCCCGCAACAACGATGCCGCCCTCTACTGTGAAACCACTCGCAGAGGCAGAGAAAAGTGCGAAGACCAACCCTGCCCGCGCTGAGCAATTATACAAGCAGATCCTATCTTCGACTGCAGGTATGTGCTATGGTTTGGTATAGCTTATCGGATGATGAACTCGCGATGCAGCATCTACAAATGCAGATGCTCCTGTCACTGGAGAGAAAGAGCAATCATTACGAGATCAGGAGACCGCGCTCGTGAAGCTGGGCGAGCTTTACCGTGATCAGAAGTACGTTTGCAAGGCCTCAACACATGATACGACTGATCTCATTCCTTTCGACAGGAATGCGAAAGGCCTCTCTGATGTGATCAATATGTCACGGGCGTTTATGTCCTCCACTGCGAAAGCGAAAACCGCGAAATTGAGTGCGTAGCCCGTGCCTGCGCTGCTCATAATGTGTTCATTGATATGCCACCACCAGTCCGGACTCTTCTCGACTACTTTGCGCAGATACCCGACTCGCAGCAAACGCAAATGGATGTCTTGGTCGACAACATTGAATGGGCAAAGAAGGAGAAGCGGATATTCTTGAAGCACAGTTTGGAGACTCGCCTCGTATCCTTGTGAGTGGCATTTTGCTCTGACGAGAATACACACTGACACATATTCCTGTTAGACAACTAGAAACGCAGAAATACAAACCCGCCCTTGCCCTGATCGACACGCTGCTCGTTGAGCTCAAGCGCCTAGATGACAAGATGATACTAACTGAAGTCCACCTCCTCGAGAGCCGGGTATACCGCGGCATCGGAAATCTCTCCAAGTCAAAAGTCAGCACTTCCTTCATGTGGTGTTCATGGTGTATTCATCGACCCTCTTAGGCGGCTTTAACTTCTGCGCGCACAGCCGGCAACTCGATATACTGTCCTCCCCACCTCCAAGCCCAGCTCGACCTCCAGTCCGGTGTCCTCCATGCAGAAGACAAGGACTACACGACTGGATACTCTTATTTCTTCGAGACATTCGAGAACCTCAGCGCGCAGGACGACCCCGGCGCGTTGGAAGCGCTCAAGTACATGCTCCTCTGCAAAGTTATGTTGAACCTCGTGCGCCGCTTTTCATCCCCTAGACCCTGATACATGCTGATGGCGTATATAGCCAGAGGATGTGACAAGTCTGCTGCAGATCAAGCTGGTGACCAAGTACGCACAGCTGCGGGAGGTTGAGAGCATGCGGGCTATCGCGCGGGCCCATCAAAACCGCAATCTCGCAGACTTTGAGAAGGCATTACGGGACTACAAGCATGGTCATTACCCGCGCTTGTCTTGCTGTCGAGTTATCCACTGACGGCGACTCCGCAGAACTCTCCTCGGATCCCACCATCCGATCCCATCTGGCTGCCCTGTACGACACCCTCCTCGAGCAGAATCTCCTGCGGATCGTGGAGCCATATTCGGTGGTCGAGATTGAATTCGTTGCGCAGCAGGTTGGACAAGGACGACAGGATGTTGAGGCGAAGTACGGTGTCATCATTGAACTCTCCATCAGGGCTGGTGCTAACCTCACTCATCCTAGGTTGTCGCAGATGATCCTGGATAAAGTCTTCCATGGTGTGCTAGACCAGGGCCGGGGATGCCTTTTGGTATTTGACCAGCCGGAAGCCGACGTGAGTTTCCCTCTGGTCGTAAGGGGAAACGGCACGATGACTAATGCGCCCCCTAGAATACGTATGGTGCTGCCATCGAAACACTCGAGCAGGTCGGCAAGGTTGTCGATTCACTGTATGCAAAGGTGTGTGCTGACGACTAGGTGCTTTTCTGAGGAATTCGCTAACTATCCATCTACTTCTTATAGACTGTTAAGATTACATGAACATACAATATAATGTGTTGATCTTCAGGAAGGCTCTTGCGTGTCGTATTCTGGTGTCTTGTTTTGCAGCTCGCTTGCAAGTGGGCGATGTTCGCCACCACTGATACTGGACCTGCCCACAACGATCGAGTCAGAGAAGGAAGCCACAAATTGAGTGTGTCAAATGTGCTTAAATAAATGGTGCGTATGAGCGTCCGTTTCGATAATGCTAGGTATACAGTTTGTGTCGTAATGGAGTAGTCCGTAAGCTATGAAGGAAAGCATATGGAATAGCCGAAATGTCCAGTAACGAGAACGAGAAAGAAGGAAACAAAGTATGTACAGCAAATGCGAAAGTCCGAAAGTCCGAAAACATAATGAGAGTGTAGCTAACGTTGAAGCGAAGTCTAGAGAGGAGGTGGAGGTAAAGTACGAAAAGCAATGCATAACAGGGATGCAGCGGTATGGCGAACTAGGGAAACGCGATGGGAGTATGCGCCAGTAGAAATTTCCGGTCAAGATGAACGAATTCATTCAATAGTCCGTAAGCTCCGGAGAGGTGGCCCCTTTGAGATCCCCTGCCGATGTTGACGCAGGTACTAAGGACGCATTACCGGCAGGCGGGCTCGGGCGGCGAGGTGATCCATCGTCTTTGGCTACAATCTCAGGTTCGGAAAGAGGACCTGCTAGGGAGTCTTCGGTGGGGGCAGGGGGTGTGGGTGCGGATGCAGCATTCTCATCGCGAGGAAGCAGGGCAAGGCTGGGCCGGCGAGCTCGAGAATCATCGGCGATTATGATCACTCCTGCTTCGATGAGCTCCACACGAGGCACGCCGCTTAAGGCTAGCCCTTCTCCTCGAATGTCCAGGGTCAACTTGCAGTGGGGAGCGAGTGGTTTTCGTTCCACAGGCAGTTGAGCGAAAGCTACAAGCGCCTTGCGATCGACCTGGACACACGTGACATGTTGGAGACAAAATGGATGGGATGAAACTGCAGGCGTAGTTGCGGTGGAGCTGGCGGGTGCATCGATATGACCCAGAGCTGTGAATATATCGCGGCCCATATTCGTTAGAGACAGCCGTTGTAGCGAAGGAAGCTTCAGGAGGAATCTCCTGATTTCCAACTGACTGGCTTGTACGGATCGAAGCTCGAGGTGGATAATATTCGCCAGTGGGAAGCACTGTGTATTCGTGCAAGTCGAAGGGTGGGAAGGCGGTGGGCCTGAAGATGCATTACTGGCGAGAAATTCGAGGATTTGGCTGGCATCCTGGTGGTCTGCAGGGTCGAGGGTAGGGGAGATGTCCTCGAGCGTCAGGCTCTTCAGGGCTGGAAAACAAAACAGAGAAAGCAGATCTGTCGCATACTCGACATCCAAAAAGCCCAATATGAAATGCTCCAAATGGGGCAAACACACGGATCCGCAGAACTTCCCCACAGATAATGGAGACGACTCCCTGCCAGTCACTTTATCAGGCATCGTCTCCGCACGAGGCCCCCATCCAAATATAGCCAGCCGTCGCAGCTTAGGGCATTTTTTGAGGATGTCCACGAATTGTGGCAGGGAGGGCATCACATCCATCGCTTGGTATTTGAGCTCGAGGTCTTCAAGACCTTGCAGGCCTGAATTTTCCCAATCGCAATGCACCCCCGCCAGCACAACTCTTCGCAGACTTTTCAGCGCCCCTCCCCCTCCGAATAGCGCAACGGGTTCCTTCAGCGCAACTGGCTCAAATGTTACGCCTTGTGCGGCAAAGTAAACGTTGCAGCGTGAAATGGAGATATCCTCCAACATCGGCGCGGATGGTACTCTCCGAATATACCAGAGAAACGTGAAGATGGGGGACCATGTGTCTGTTAGGAGTTCTAAACATCTCCAGCGCAGCACGTGCGGCGATAGGAGTCGTATGACGTTCTCCATGTGTTTCCAGCTGAAAGAGTGCGAGTCCTCAGACCAATCCCAAGCAGGATCTCGAAAGTCCAAAAACAGGGATAGGGGCCGTCGCCTTGATCGCGATAGATAGGCGATAGTGCGAGAGAGTTGAGACCACGGCGAGGGATGGGTGAGGATTATGGAAGTCCATAGTTCGCTGGTGGAGAGTGCCACCTGCCTCCAGGTCGCACAGACATGGGATACGATGATGGGGTACAGTATGGCATCGTAAGGATCATGCGAGTCGTGAGTTGCCAGGGTGAATATTCGAGATAGTAGCTCGTTGGCGATTGAGCTGATAGACACTGGCAAGGAACGCTCCGTCTGCGGGGGGGAATCTAGGGTTAACTTGTCCATTACGTCTGAGCGAGCCTTTTTGCGACTCGGTGGCATCAACAGGTTTTTCTCTGTACGTTCAACCGGGGTAAGTATCCTGAAAAAGTCAATGCGTCGATTATACTCACTGGAAGGTAGAGAATGCCCGAACGCTGGATGGCAGGTCATTTCGAGTGCCAGTACTTATACTAGTGAGGTTGAGCCTCCACTCACACGACAATGATGGTCAAGGGACACGAAGACAGCATCGCCTCCTGAACGCTGAGCCAATGCCGCCTTACAGTCATTGCCAACGCTCTAGTGCACGAAAATATACAAGGACCTGCAACTGTAAAAGGAAAGTCTGAGCCCCGGTTGTAGTAGTGACGCACCATTCCATCCCGGTTTGGCGTTATTGTGTCATGTGGGTCCCAATAAAAGTGGGCACTAAGTACGCAACATATTGCTCTTTGATAATCCCTCTACAAGTTTCAAGAGGACGATATTGATCTCGGGTGAATGGAAGCATAGATATATGTTGGATATATGATGGATCAAATTGCTTGCCCTGCGGTAGCCTGCAGTCCGCGGCTGATTCTCCATGTTATTGCTTGGTTATTGCTCGTTCAAGTCCTGTTGTGCCGCTAAGTAATTATTACCCCGTTTCCTCATATCCAAGCAGCAGCAATCCAAGATAAGTCACCCACATCCACGGCATTTTTAAACGACCACGTTTGAAAAGCTCGTGGTCCAACAAGAGCCCATTTGATGATGCCTAGATGACCGCAGTAACAACAAAAAACAAGACTGCTGTGCGAAGCATATCACATGTATGATTCGCGTTCAGTTGAGCTGAGAATATGAATAATGTTAAATCGTCCAACGCTGACGCGAGTCGAATAAGAACATATACCTTTGTTCTTATAGAGACCCCGAGACGACGGCATGCGGCCCCATCTCTACACAGTGCAAGTAACTCTCCAGCCTCACGCGACGAACCATTCTCCAGATTCACACCGGGTCTTCAAAATAAACCTGTGTCTCAGGGCTGCACCAATGTTATTCAGGCTTCCCTTCCTAGACGATTCAGACAATCGATGCACAATGCCCCACTTCGAAGTTGAAACGCACAGATACCTCGGCCCGTTAAATCCAAGGCGGCTCAGTGTCTATCGCGCTCATGCAGCCTGTGCGTGTGAGATACAGCCCGTGATTCAATGGAAAACAAGGCCGCACGACCCCATAAGTAACTTGACATGGCAGGCTGCAAAGATCGCAATGTCCTTCTTTGATTTTAAAGGCGATGAACAGCATCGGAATTGTAACACATTCCAGAATACCAGCGGCTCGGACTGACGAAACATCTGCCATCAAGTTACACTGCAGGATAAGCAACGGCAAGGGCACTGCGGGACCTCGGCCTATCAAATATGCCAGTTGCGAGCTGTGCGCCGTGTCATTCACGACGGACCTGACAGGAGTTCCTCTGATGAGCATATGCCATGACAGAGCATGAGGCAGGGATAGCAATCTTCAGAGCTGTTCAAGAGCCTAGTGGGCCGGTGCTGTTTCATGGTATCGCGGTGAGTTTGTAAATTTGAGTTCATACTTAGATTGACATCAGTAAGAATGGATACGCGATTCTCTGTAATGTTGACACAAGCAGTTGATCGGCCACCTGTCGATACCTGTCATGAAATCAGCTCGAGAAGGGATCAATGGCTGAACTAGTATGTGCATCCTTTGAAGACATATGTACCTTCCACAGATGTTCCACCACGCAAGTGCTTCAAACCGTACAAAGGCATCAGTTGTGTACGAGCAAATGATGAGCAAGGGACTTAAGTGCTATATCCTTCACTTACAATGGAGCTTCTAATCGAAGGCGGTATAGTTCAGCATCGAATAATCACATCGGCGCAGTCGATGTGGCTGAACCTGAACACTGCTATGAAGGTCCCTGAGGAAGAAGAACAGAGGCATCGGGGTTTGGGGTGAATATTTTTAGCGCTCAGATGAAGCTCACCAGAATGACTGGAGCCAATCTCAATGTTTCAAAGAAATTTTGTGCGTGTTTATAATGCAAATAGCAACCAAATCCGATTTGAGACTACCGTGGTAAAACATACGAAGACCCCACATCGCATGTAGTTATGGAATTTCGTTCGAGAAATCTGAGTCACAAGCAAGCACTTCACATTACCTATATTCTAGTCTTCTGTAAGTTCATTCTTAAAAAGTGTTTTGCCTTTTCTCCAACTCGTAAGGCTGCCAGTGGAAGCTGCCGAGAATCCAGGACGGCCATGTCACATATACAAGAACTCCAAGTACTGCGAAAAGAGGACAACTTGGACTGGGAAAGTTGACTTGATGACTGGGAAGCATTGAGGAGGCCCACGACTGGGATTGGCTCGCGAGTGGGAAGCACATGAAGCTGTTGGGTCCGCAAGTTAAACACGGGCCCAGAACGCAGGTGTAAAATGCCTACGACATCCGGAACCCGATCCGACGGCCCACGCCACAAGCTCGTTCCTAACGCGGTGGCAACTACTTACTGAGCATGCACATTACCAGTAAATATGTCAAAGTTATGATACAAAGGCGTAAGTAAGTGGAGTTCACATTGCTTCAAGAGGGTTCCAGAGGCAACCCGCCGTATCGAGGGGGATTTTAAGACCTAAGGACATGGAAGAACAACCGGCGAGCGACCGGCGAGGAATCATAGCAGCCGAGCGACATATAAGTATGCTACACGGTGGCGAGATTCCAGCACCAAAAGGGGAGACACCAACCCAAGGCCAACATCCAGGTCCTTGGCCCAAAATTCGTCTGGAATTAATAGAAGCTTATAGACGACGCCCAAACTCGCAAATATCAGTCCCACTGGCACTCGTATTTCCATAGATCAGATTGCGTTGGACACTGAGCGCATATTAATTTGGACAGCCTCGACGTAAAGCGAAACAATGATTCAGGAAATTCTGACATACCATTTTTTAGGGTGTATTTATCTGTGACTGGATGAAGATTAGCTGCCGCTTCGTATCAGATCGTCTCCAAGCAGTCCAGCAATGGCTGTCCTCAACAAGTCATCAATAGCAGTAATTTAACAGTTAATTGTGGCACCAGGGTAGCGATATCGGTAATCGCGACGATAAGAAGCAAGCATTGGCCTAGATCTCAAGAGGGACGCAAACTCTGTGTCAATTTCTTGAGTGATGCGATTGAAACCTTGCATGATTGACGCCTGTCTTCAAAGACGCCTGATCAAAATTATGCGAGGTAATCGCGATACACGTTGTGGAGCGTGTGGAGAGAGATTGAAGAGCAACATATCCAGGATTTAATAGATACAAGGTTGGCGGCGTGAGCTGATTGGGTGCTTGGGCTGAAGATGTCTTGGGGAGTCTAAAAGTACTGGGGATTGTCGCTCATGGGGTTCCAGGAACACGCTCATCTCATGGGTATGCCTTTTAATTACGTGTCAGCTTCGGCGATGGAGCGACATCGCCTTCTACGATGTAACCCGGAAAGACATCGGTGAGTTCGGTAGAAGAGCATCGGTTAGGATATTTGACGTACGCGGCCGGCAGCGAGTTCACATATAATATCAATGAACCGTCATTACAATCTTGCAACATGGGGAATGCGGCTCACCTGCTTATATTTCCACTGCACGAATTGAAATGCTTCAAGACTATCAGCAACCATCGACGATATTGATATCTTTTCGACATACCAGCGTAACATATGATAACAAAACCACTAGAAACGAATCAATAGAAATAAGCGCCAGTACACAGCGCACCTCGCTGCTATTCCAGTGATGTTGACAATTTAATGGCAGTGAAAACTGTGGTGTGAAGCATCGGGTAAGAAATTGGTTTGTGAGCGATAAAGCGTGGAAACAAATTGCGACTGTTGAATGCCAGGTGAGTTTAAATTTATGATTGCTGATAGAAAGGCATATCTACATACCGACGCTTACAGCCAGAGGCACAAGCTACATCGAAGGGATTATCCAAGACTCAGCATTTTGGCAGCAAGCATACGCACCAGTGTCACTGGCAGGTAATAGCGGAAGGCGCAGGCAATAGACATTGATCGGCCAAACTTTACCTGCCTCCGCCGCCCGCGATCGCTATTGAACAGCTCTTCGTTCCCGACTCTATGGCGCCTAACATGTCCTCTTCGCTCTCAGGCTCAGATGACGAGGATAGCCCTGAAACCTTCTCGCTGGAACAATCTAAACGAGACGCGATATCAAAAAACGGTGCACTGCGTAAAGCGGAAGCTGCAGAAAAGGAAAAGAGGAAGGAAAAAAACAGACAAAAAGATCGAAAGTTGAAGGAAAGGGCCTTGCTGAGTGGAAAGGCGAAAGGTCTCGAGGTCAACGATGTGCAAGATCGAATGGAAAGGGCGATGCGCGATGCGGGCGCAGAGGAGGACGAAAGCGGCGCAGAGGGGCAAGATGGTGATGAAGAGATGGAAGACAGTGAAAATTTCAGCGATGAGTCGGATGACGAGGATATGTCTAATGTCGAAGAAGACTCTTCCGACGAAGATTCTGCTGAACCTGGGTTGCCATCTTCCACGTCAAGGAATCCACACCATCTACCAGAGCACCTGTTCACCACCGCTTTCACGCCCACAACACCATCGAAGATACCTGCTTCTTCGTCTCGAAAAGCCACTCTGTCCAAGAAAAGAAAGCGCCAAACTCCCGGCACGAAAGACACCCTCGTCGGGTACATTTCTTGATACCGCTCGCATCCTGTCACTTCACTAATGCCTGAAGTAGGACACGCGTTGTTCGGAGGTTGACCGATTCATCCCACCCCCACTCCGACTCGCAAATCGGCACCAAAAGCATGCCATCATCTAAGGCGACCAGATTCGTTAACCGCAGTCTTGCTCTTAAAGGCAACAAGGCCCGAACAAATGGCTGGGAGCGGAGACCAGGTAAATTAATCATATATCCGAGTCGGAAGGGCGTTACTGACGAAAGAACCAGCTAATATTGGGGTTCTTAAACCACAGGGTGGCCCCGCTGTCGGTTTCGTCAGGGGATGAGCTGCGTGGGACTCAAGACCGTCAATGTTT
>KV417945.1:0-26618 GCA_001630335.1 Athelia psychrophila
GACGCATTGGTGGTCGTCCTCTCCGACGAACCGTCCTCCACAACGAAGATCGCGTATGTCCGCGCATGCTTGGTGGCCAGGTGAGAGGACGCACCGCCCAGCAGAAAAGGCAGGCGGACGATTTCGTTGTATGCGGAAATGGCGACTCTGGGGTCTATGGAGCCTTGGTGGGACCGTGGGGGCTATGGTTTGATCGGGGGCGCATACGGGAGGTATGGCTTCTCGGAGGAGCGCGTTACGATTGATGTGAGAGAGGAAAACTATCACGATCAGTGTCTGGAAAAGGTTCGGGTGCCATATGATCATGTTAGTACACGTTCAATGCAAGGTATGGTAAAACGAAGCACGAGAATAGGGCTTTGTAATATCCTTGACTAATTTTTGTCGTTCTCGCCGAAATGCACACCCCGGAAGATGATGCAGAGCTCGAAGACCAAGGTCGACAGGTTTGTCACCTTCACGAACGGAAAAAGCACTCAAGGCGACACAGAGGAGCAACAGTGCGGCAAGGCCAGAGTGCAATAGGGTGTACATCGGGGCAGGCAGGTGCCAGAATAGGAATGGGCCTGTTATCATCGAGTGTGCATTGCAGATGTGCATGCTGGTTCACAGAGAAAGGCAGGGCATGCGGTGAAACAAACCGATGTCGACGCGTCTTCGGAAGTGGGCAGGCGCCGAGTCGGACATTGAAACAGCGTGGCCTGTCTGAGCAGAACCACTTGCTGCGCCGCCGCGTGGACTTGTGCAAACAACGCAGAGATATTTTTCCACCGACCGAAGCTGCTTCGCAAATATTTCTGGTGCACGATAAGGAGATATATAGGTAAGTACGCATATACCACACAAAAATGTTCAACTAAACCGCTGCAATAAGTATGGACCTTATTAGTGATACGGCACTAGCGCTCTTAAGCACCAATATGATACTGTGCAAATTACACGAGGTTGAGGCGAGAAACAAACGGCACATCCATGATCAACAGCAGACTCACCTGCAGAACTGATCCGACAAAATTTAAACAGCGCGACCGTTTCTGCTCGAAACCTCCGACCATGTAGAGTATTTGACGACAACCAAAGCTCTTCATATGCTCGGCGCAAGGTATGTAACATTATTCATGTATGGGTACCTATAGCGCGCACGAATTTTGAATCCAAAAGATGCAATATGGACCTGACAGGGCGCTAGTGCTCTGAAGCGTGAATGATGTGCAGGGTAAGCACACGAGGCTGAGGCGTGGCTGAGTGAGCGGTATATTAACGACAGACCCGCCAATTCACCTGCAGAACTGATACAACAATGTCACATAATACGCAAGACCAAGCCGGCGGATCGTCCAGCGGCAGCTACGACCTTCACTCTATCTACCAGGGGGCTATCGACCAACTGCAGGCTATGCGGGATGCCAACCAGCTGTCGTCCACCGATTACGATCTGATCACAAGCACAAGCAAACCAGGCGAGATCCTACTCCTGGTGGGGACAGCGAACGCAAGCCGCATCAGCGCTGCAGTGGAGCCGCTTCTTTCGTTGCTCGAAGGGTTCGACGCGGCCATGGAGCTGGTGATGCAGTTCTCCCCGGAGTTTATGGGCGTCAACATTCTTGGAATAGTGTGGGGTAGTATCAAGTTTATGATGGCTGTGAGTCCTTAGAACGACCGCTCCCATTTCCCTTTGCTGAAGTCACCACGAATAACGTTCAGAGAGCACGGGATGTCTCCGACTCACTGGACACTGTCGCTGAAATACTGGACGTCATTAGAAACAGTCTTCCGGCCCTCGAAGTCTACACGAAACTGTTCGGCTCCTCCGACATCCAGCTCCTAAAGCGTCCTCTGGTCGAGATCTACACACAGCTGATGTTGTTCGGCGTTCAGGGGATAAAGCTATTCGATCGCTCGATGCTGAGTGTGTGATGAGTCTGTCGCTGTAATTTTCGTGTACTGAAGTCTATTCGTAGGTGCCATGGCGAAGTCAACATCGACTTCCCAGGCAGAACAGTTTCGATCGTTTAGCACAAAGATCGCGAAAGCCCGCGACGAGGTTGATAGAATTGCCATTGTCGAACACATGAACAAAATGCATCAAGATTCGATAGGTACATGTCAACATGTTCAAGCGTCGCGAACTTGCGCTGACTTCTTCCCATAGTCCAAGAATCAGAGAGGTTAAAGGCGGAGAAATTTCGAACGGGTAAGCAATATATCATCAAACTTGCGCATATCAAACCAAGACACTGACGATGATGTAGAGATCAGGCAGCGAAATGACCACAGCGACGCCCGCACCGAAGGTCATCCATTACCGTCACTCCGTCCCTTCAACGATGCGGTTGTAGATCTCATTTCGTCTTGTTTCACGGGCCGCGTTGAAGATATCCAATTCATCGCCGACGCTTTCGCCTCTCCCACCGGCAGCGCACCAGCGCGCTGCGCCGTTTGGGGCATGCCTGGGCTCGGAAAGAGTCAATTGAGTCTCAAGTATGCTCACTCATCCTTTGAATTGGGGCGCCACAAACATATATTCGCAATCTCGGCAACAACGGTGGAGAAGCTGACTCAAGGACTGGCCGGTGTGCTCGAACTAGTACAGCATCCTGCGAGACACAATCCGGATCAGGCGGTGCAGTTAACGGCAGCACGGCACTGCTTCGAAAACTCCGAGGAATACGGCTTCGACGAGTGGCTGATCATGTTCGATAATGCAACCTCGGAGACCGTAGCATTCCTCCGCCAGCACTTCCCACGACAGAATGCTAATGGTAGCATTCTCATAACGACACGCACATTTGAAATTGCCGAAGCTCTGACCAATGTCGCTGGACAGCAGCATTCAATCTGCGAGCTCAAGGCTCTGAGTACGATACAGTCAGCTGAACTGCTCTTGAAAAAGGCAGGGATCCCCAGCAGCACTACATTGGATGTCGACAGTGCCAAGAAGCTGGTCGAACGTATGGGATGTCTTCCACTTGCGGTGGAACAAGCGGGAGCAATGATGAAGCAAAGCGGGTTTAAGAGCGCCGATCGGCTCAACAGCTTGTACGATGAACATGGATCGGGAGAAGTGAGCGCACAGTTTTTTACACCTTGATATTGGCTCACTGTCACTCAAGATCATCGGCTGGACAAACAGCTTGACCAATTACGAAGAGACGTCAGTGCTCGCTGCGTTCATGGCGCCGCTTCAACAACTCGGCGCGAACAATCCCGATGTGCTCAGTTTCCTGCGAGTATTGGTATGCTTGGACCCCGAAAACATCCCACTCGATATCTTAGTGCTCGGTGCTGAAAAGACTCGAGACCACCTTGCCTCGAATACGGAATCAACATCGACAGGCTCTCCAGGACCTAAAAGAAACCGGTTTAGCTTCCACAAATTTATTACAAAATTACCAGGCAAACGAGCAAAGCCGCGGCCGCTCGCCGTTCTACAAAGCGTTCAAGTACCGCTAGAGCTGATCCCTCTGCTCGACTCCATATGCTCCGACAAATGGCTGCGCGGAGCCTGCGGTCACCTGAAAAACCTCTCTTTGGCCCAACCTCTATACGGCGAGACAATATCACTTCACATTCATGACTTAATCCAACAAGTCGTCGCCCAACAAACCACGGCGGCTCATGGATCCTCGGAGAATCCCTACCGTGCTCTTGCGGTCACCCTCCTTTCCCAAGCATTTCCAACGGTAGATGATGTTAGTTCCCCCCAGTCTTGGACACAATGCGAGAGGGTTGTACCACACGTGATGTCTTTGGTGAACCACGTTGGCGCGCTACCCATCAATGTACTGGGCTTGCTCAGTGCACGTGTTGCAGAGTATTTCTTAAAACGAGGTCGCTACAATGAGGCCGCGGCACTGTGCCAGCACGCACTGGCAGGTCAGACGCAGCAGCTCGGTGCAGAGCACCTAGACACGCTGGCTACAGTACACCGCCTCGCTGATGTGTACATGTTCCAAGGAAAGTACAACGACGCTGAGGCATTGTATCAGCAAGCACTGGCAGGGAGGGAGCAGCAGCTTGGCGCTGACCATCGGGCCACACTGGACACGGTCCACGGCCTTGCTATTTCATATTATCGCCAGGGAGAGTACAACAAAGCAGAGCCTTTGTATCAGCGCGCATTGACAGGCCGGGAGCAGCTAGGTGCTGACCACCTGGACACACTTGGTACGGTAAATGGTCTTGCGGTTTTGTATGAAGAACAGGGGCAGTACAACAAAGCTGAGGCACTATATCACCGAGCACTGGCAGGCAGAGATCAGCAACTTGGTGCCGACCACCCGAGCACATTGGATACGGTGCACAACCTCGCTGGGCTGTACAAGCAGCAGGGAAAGTACAACGAAGCCCAGCCTTTGTATCAGCGAGCACTGGCAGGCTGCGAGCGGCAGCTCGGTCCAGACCACCCGAGCACATTGGGCACGGTGCACAACCTCGCTGGGCTTTACCGCCAGCAGGGAAATCACGTCGAAGCCGAGGCACTGTTTCGGCGAGCACTGGCAGGCTCGGAGCGGCAGCTTGGTCCAGACCACCCAGACACATTGGACACGGTACACGACATTGCTGCACTGTACGAGAGCCAGGGCAAATATGACGAAGCGGAGACGCTCTACAAGCGAGCTCTGGAAGGCTACGAAACAAGCATCGGTATTCACCATCCGAATACAATTATGGCGAGGAAAGGTCTCGCAAATGTATATCGCAAACAGGGGAGGGACGAGGAAGCAAACACTTTGCGCGCGCGTGCCGAGGAGGCGGAGAAGGTTCGGTTATCCAAGTAGTGGCATTGCAGTCCCGATGAATGTTATGTATCGCAGTCCTTGGACACAATTTGTATCTCATGATGGCAGGCCCGTGTTCGAGTAGAAACCAGCAGACAGATCAGCAAGATTTCCCGAATTGAACCTGAATCACATGAGTCGGATGAGAGCTGCGAGCGCGTACCGAGGAGGCGGAGAAGGGTCGGTTATCCAAGTAGTGGCATTGCAGTCCCGATGAATGTTATGTATCGCAGTCCTTGGACACAATTTGTATCTCATGATGGCAGGCCCGTGTTCGAGTAGAAACCAGCAGACAGATCAGCGAGATCTCCCGAGTTGAACGCGTCTGAATCGCATGGGTCGGATGAGAGCTGGAGGTCGACCGATTATGCGGAACTGTCGAAGAAAGATAAGAAGCGCCAAGGAAGAGACGTAGGTCATAACACAGCGCGGTAAGAAGGGTATCATGTTTAGTCAAATTAAAGACCATCTGATGTGCAGAGTGTGTATTTTGTTGTGCGGCGTGAGGTGCACGATCAACATACAGAGTACACAATGCATATATGTAGTATGCACATGGCATGGCTCATAAGAAGGGAAGGCACCGACGCGACACGATCATTTCTACCCGCAAAGGATCATTGAACAGCTCGGACCAAACCGAAGGGGGGACTCACCAGGATGATACTGGATGATACCGTCGAAGCGCTGCCTGAGCCATGCCTGCGTGTCGCCCTTCGTCACCCGGTGCCCGAACCCAATCCGCGCCTTCTACCGTTTCCCCCTTGCCACTCGCGCCCCCGGACGCCCCATGATCATGTATGTCCATCCCGAAGATACCAATACCCGGATCGTATCGCGGGCCGATGTCGATATGCTCCTGCACGCAGAACCCAAGTTGCCCGTCTCCGAGAAATTCCTCCTCGATCCGTATTCCTTGAGCTTGAAGCCATGCTCGACAGCTTTGGGCCGGAGGGTGGTGACGTGCACGTCAATCTTCTCGTTACGTCGGATACCGATGCACGGGCGGTGTAGCGTGTCCTGGAGGTGACGGGTGTTTGGCCGGCGAGTTGATTCAGCACCTTTGAGGCACGGGTGAGGCGATCGGATTCCCCTACGGATATGTCTGTGCACAGCCGTCAGTACAAGTGAGAGAGGGGAGGGAGGTGGAGAAAGAGACGAGGACGCGCTGAAGTAAGCTTGCTACTTAATCTTGAGGTCCGCGTGGAGTTCGTGGGGGTTGTAACTTGTCTGTTGGGTAGCCTGTGCGTTGTTGCAGCTGTATGTGTTGTCCACAGGGGGTGGATACATGTGCACCATGCCGCAGAGGGTCTCACGGCAATGGAGATCGCGAAGCAAACAGACAAGTCGAGCAGAAAAGGGAATTACCGACTGGGAGGATTGGCAATCAAGCGCGTCACGATCACGTGTCTGAAGTACTCCTGGACGTGTTTTGCAGCCATCGCATCGATCTGTTGCTCGGATGACATCATGCACGTCTGCACGAATCGCGAGGAAAAACTGACGCAGCCTGAGATGTGCTCTGATGGGTGCAGGCTGCAGCAGGACAGTACCCAGTGACTCCGCACCGTGGTGCCATCTCCTATGCAGACCTTCCCGCCCGTTAGCTTTACCATCTCTCATACGACTCCCCCCCTCATTCATCTATTCTCCGGCTGGCCATGTTCTTCAACTCGTTATCCTATACTTAGATCGTCCACTTGAAGTTAGATGCAGATTTCGTTCTTTGATAATACCAAGTGATTTGCCAAACACGCGACTGTACAGACTTCTCATGGAATCCGTGCGCGGAGAAGTAATAGAATGGTCTGCAATGTCAACATTTAAGATACCGTCGGTGCGTCAGTCGATAAATTGTCAATACGATTATAACCGGCTCTTGTTCAGCTCCTCGTGCAGGGCCACAACAACCAACAACATACCCTCCCCAACCACCGCCCCCACATCAGCGTCCTTCCCCCGCACGGCACAACCGCCACGCTCTCCACCTCCATCATGCTCAACACTGCGATCATATCCTCCTCCGCTACTACCCCGCTCAGCCAAACAGTAGGATGCGGCTCAACAATCTTCCCAGTCGCCGCCGCGACTTGCGTGCTGTCGTTCGGGTCCGCGCGGTCAAATGCGCCAGCCTGGACGCCCGCAGAGGACTGTTCTTGCTTGAGCAAAAACACGGTCGCAGAAGCTGAGAAGATGCTTTGGCGTGTGCCTGAGAGATCTGTGGGAGAAGGGTTGTGCGCGATGGAGGCGAGCGTCACAGTGTGTTTGTTCGCGGCTGAGGTAGTTTTGGATCCAGGCGGGGAGACGACGAGGTGGGATATCGCGCCGGGCTGCCTGCTAGCGATCCCGACGCCCGGCACCAAGGTGACAGCCACTTCGTCTGCGTATGGCTGTCCTTTTAATCCAAATACTCCCACACGCGGCTCAAGCACCACCGTCCTAATCCCTGTCGCGTCCTCCAGCTCCCGCTGAAACCGCATCATATCGCACTTCCCTTCCTCCTAATCCACGTGTGCCACCAGTCCCATGAACACTGCCCTGTTCGTCTTCACATCATCCTCCTCGTCCCCAGACTTTTCTCCCGCAGGGCACGCACCGCCCTCGCCGATATCTCGTCCGCGCACAACGACCTTTTCCGCAAGCGAATCAAAATCGGTTCGTACATTGCATATACACCCTGGCCGCAGAGCCACGTCTCGAAGCGAACTCCATATCGCACGGGCCAGGACGGAGCTGGGCAGGGATGGTGACGGCGGAGAGACGGAAGTCCTTGGCGAGGTCTTCGGCAGTGAGACCCGATTGCATGGGGCAGACTTGTGGGAGATTTATGGAGGCTGAGATGAGGTTGAGGGACGCCAGGGTGGCGAAGGAGAGGAGAAGCTGGATGCGCATGATATCGAGGTTCGTGAGTTCCTCTATGATTACAGCAATGCGTTTATCAGTCAGATACATCATGGGGTATTTGGGATTCTAAATCTAGCAAAAGAAATGCACCTATGACTGGATACTCGACCTGTATCCGGGTGTTGGTTTCGAGGAATATCCATCAGTCCGTGTTCGAGTTTACGAGGTGTTCGAAAGTGCCTGCGCTTTGATATCTCAAGGCACGCGCCATCTTCATCGAGGCAGCGAGTAGAGGATCAGCCAGATTCAGTGGGATGGTGGAAGATGGTGGAGGGCGTCATCTGAACATATTCATAGTCTGTTAGATACAATCTGATATCATAAACGAGAGGCAGGAGGGTACTCACCTCAACGACCTTTTGGAACTGCCGTTGCACGCTGCCCCGTAGTTCACGCAGGTGGGCTACGTCTCCCGCGGCATCGCCCACGGCCTGGACCTCGATATGCTTCCATCCCGGTACAGATAGCGCCTTTTCCGAAAACAGCTGGCCTGACGGGCTCTCGCCCATGCACCTGAATTGGTCCCAATTAGCAGATGTGCAGCCTGCTTTGAATTTGGTCCTGACGAACCGTTTGAACACCTCCTCGATATCTTCCTCGGCGCTGACAACTCGTATCCTGCGCCCATGTGCCTTATGTCGGCAGAGGTCTCGCGGCAAGGTTGAAGGTGGTGGTAGCTTGTCAAGCGCGGGTGTTTGAAGCACTACAACTTTGTTTAATCCTTGTTCAATCCCGCTGAACACTTGACGACTAGAGTGTGATGCATGTGGTGGTTGATGAACCAGGACCAGTACCAGATTCCGATTCTGTGTCACGAGGGCCTGAGGACGTCGCTCTGAGGATCCGAGTACTGGCGAGTTCTGTTATCCTGTGATTGTCCTGGACTGTCCCAGGCCTAACTGCTGGACGTTGAAATCAATTCCGTTTCGCGACCGTTTCGCATTGATCCGCGTGGCTAGGAATTCATCGGATGGCATCACAAAGGACCACGCGCATGTCCGCAAATTTGCCATCCGTTGCGCATCCCTCACCATCTCCCCTATGCCTCTGATGCATCTACCCTCCTGTCCTGGCAATGAACTATCCCTGCGATTGTAGGCGGCTCTTGCTCCGCTCCTCGTCCAGGGCCACAACAGCCAATAACATGCGCTCCCGAACAACTAACCCCACATGAGCGCCCTTCCCCCACCCGGCACGACCACCACACTCTTCATCTTCGTCGCGCTTAACACCACGATCGCATCCCCCTTCGCCACCACCCCACTCAGCCAAACCGCCAGATGCAGCCCAACAGTCTTCCCCGTGAGTGCCGCCGCGACATGTGCGCTATCGTTCGGGTCCGCGAGGTCAAATGCGCCTGCCGAGATACCGGTAGAGGACTGTCCTTGCTTGAGCGAGAACGCGAGCGAGGAAGGCGAGAAGGTGCTCTGGAGCATGCCTAAGAGATGTATAGGAAAGGCGGTGTGTGCGCCGGAGGCGAGCGTTGGGGTGTGTTGCTTCGCGTCTGAGATGGGTTGGATCCAGGCGGGGAGAGGACGAGGTGGAATATCGCGCCAGGCTGCATTACCCGCGACCCAGACCCAGACGCCGAGGGCACTTGCTCTACGTTCCCCTCAGGGCCGTCCGACAACAGCACAAATCCCAATCCTCCCTGGCGCGACTTGGGTTTGAGAACTTCCGTCCCAATCTGCACCCCAGCTCCCGCTCCAACCACATCGTATCGCACCTCCCCCATCCCCAATCACTGCGCAACATCACCCGTAGCACCACCCCCTCATTCGTCTCCACCCCACCCTCCTCGTTATCATCCTCCTTACTGGTCTCCTGCAGGGCACGCACCGCACCGCGGGTCGCATTCCCAAGGGCCAAATCCCGTCCGCGCACCACAATCTTCGCCAACAGCGAATCAAAGTTCCTTCTTACGATGCAGAGGGCACACCGCAAAGCCACGTGTCAACGTGCACACCGCACCGCGCGAACCACGATGGAACTGGGCAGCGATGGCGCCGGCGGAGAGAGAAGGAGAAGTCCTCGGCAGGGTCTTCGGTAGCGAGGCGCAATTATATGGTGCAGCCCTATGGGGGGCATGAATGATGGGGTGATGTCGAGGGACGTGAGGGTGACGGAGAAAAGCAGATGCTAGATGCGCACGAGATCGAGGTCCGTAATGTCTCCTATGTAATTATAGCAATGCGTTTATCAGTCAGGTGTGTCATGGGGTATTTGTGGTTCTGAATCTGGGCAAAGAAACGCACCTATGACTATATGCTGGACCTATATCCGCGGGTTGATTTCGAGGAACACCCACTTGCCAGTGTGCGAGTTTATGAGGTATTTGGCAGTGCCCACGCCTTGATATCCGAAGGCACGCGCTATCTTCGTCGAGGCCGCGAGTAGGGGCTCAACTGGATTCTGTGGGATGGTGTAAGGAGCTATGTGCAAGTTGTTAAGTCCTAATCGTACACGGGAGGAAGGGATACTCACCTCAACAGCCTTCTGGAACCGCTGCTGCACGCTGCGCTGTAGTTCACGCAGGTAGGCCACGTCTCCTGTAGCATCGCCCACGATCTAGACCTCGACATGCTTCCATCCCGGTCCAGACGGCGCCTTCTCTCTGCAAGCAGGTAGCCTAACGGGCTCTCGCCCAAGCATCTGAATGGGTCCCAATTAGCATATGTGCAGTTGGTTTTGAATTTAGTCTGACGAACCGTTTGGATGCTTGTTCGACGCCTTCTTCGGCGCTGACAACTATTATCACGCGCCCTCCCTGACGCCCAGCGCCTCGATCATCACCAGATATCCAAGTCCGTATCCGTTGCAGATTGCCTATACGCCCTTCGAGCAACCGGAACACTCTGTGCGTTGGCGAGGTCGCGGGAGAGCATTGTATCCCCAGCAATACGTAGTGTCGAATGCGCGGCCGATGGGTGTGACATGTAGTCGTCCGGGTGTGGGAGAGAAGAAAAGGTAGGCTAGCGCGAAGCGCTCGCTGAGGAAACCATAGCCTGGATGGATGTGAGTGCCCCGTGTTCTGTGTTCTGCGATGGGAAACGGGTTATACATCAGCGCTATGCACAGGGATGTTGGGTAATGATGGGCATCTCACGTACCTCTTGGCGATATCAACGATATCAACGCGCTCGGGACTCATGAACCAAGATACGTCGTCCAGCATGTCGATCTTGTTTGTGAATGCGACATGACTGCTGTCCTGATTATATGCTGGAACCGTGCTCCATCCGAGCTCCTGTGTAGTACGGATGATACGAATCACGACTAGCTATAGGACTTGTGTCTCCATACGGGGTGTGATGCGGGGTCACAGAGACCAAGAATGGCGGGTTTCTCATCGTCGTGAATAAAAGACTGCTCAAGGCGACACACTAACAGAGGAGCAAGAGTGCAGCAAGGCTGAGGGTAATGCTGTGACTATCGGGGCAGGCAACTTTCAGGTTCTCGTAGAAGCATGCTGGTTCACAGAAAAAGGCAGGATATGCGGTGAAACAAACTGATGTCGACGTGTCTGGACTCTGCTGAAGTGGACATCAGACATGGAAAGTCTTAGCGTGGCCGGTGCCTGATCAGGTAGCCTCAGCAAGCGCCCGCACAACAACTTCCCACGAAAGCGCGAAAACTGTACAGTTGGGCTGGTTGATAATACCAAGTGATTGGCCAAACGATTACATATAAATAAGCGAATTCGAACGTCTTCAACCAGTTAAAACCAACGCGCCCAGGCATAAAATCAAAGTCATGGTTTGGGTCACGTGTTGAATCTGCCCAATCCCGATGTCCGACTCTGCCTTGCGCGGGATTCTTGTGCAGTCTTGTGCTTTGCTGTATCTTGCTCCATTGGACGTGTTGCACTCTAAATCCGTGTCCAGTCTACAACACGGGTTGGAATTTGCATTATCCGCTTGGTTCTTCTGGACAGTCACTGGTGGAGGGCACATAGACTCCCGTACGAGATCACTGCCTGCCGCCGCCGCACCCTGCCTTCTAAGGACTGACCTTCCGATGGGTTGCACGCCCGCGTTGGGGAGGGCCCTACGGAGCTCTGCCGCCATTGCTAATTTCGTTCTGTAGAATTTGCGTTGCGATTGGAAGGTGCATTGAAACGTGTAGAATCAAGGCGTGATTGGCGCCTGTGGAGGAGTGCTCACCGAGACTCGTGCTATCGGCAGGCTTTCTAAACGAACCCCATAGAATTGGACGACTTCAACAACGCTTGTCCTTCTCTCCGCAGTCTCCTCGGAACGTTCGGGTTCTTTTGTGGAAAGGAGCTCGTACTTCAATTTCGATGAAGCCCTGCAACGGCGCGACCTGCAGTTCGTTATTTCCAGAACACCCACCACCATGTCATCGATGGCACACTCCGTAACCTCAAGGGCCAGAGAGACGATAATTCCAAAGTGAAGGATTCCTACTTGTATCCCGAAGACCACGAGACAGGACGTCTGCCTCGGTTTCTCCCTGCTTTCTAGCTTTCTCCGACGGCGTCCTCCGAAACATCAGTCATGTCGAGCAAGTCCTTAAGCCTGTTGTGGCGCCCACTGCCCACGCGCTTCCCCACAAATACGACAAGAAGTACCTCCTAGTCACTGCCATTGCAGCTTAGTAGTATTCAATCGCTTGCAGGGGTTCAGAGGCTCACTTTCGTTTGCTCTCTTGATGACAAGTCTAATGTCTGATAAAGAGAACTTCAAACTGTACGATCTGCGTCGGTTGGCTGCACAAGATTTCGAACAGACTCTCACTGAAGATCATCGCAGGTTCCAATGGCATACACAAAGTATGTCACGCTCATATCACTTGCTCGCCATCTTATGCGTAGCTCCTGTCGGCAGAAATCATACCAGTCAAGCCTTTCGTTGGAAGGACTCTAAAATAACCGCAGTCAAGGAGAGAGAAAACGAAATCTCGTCATGGTAATTCATGGAGTCGCAACCATCTATCAGCGTGCTCATGTTTTATAGTCTGCGACTCGGGGCGAGATGCCATCGCACCTACAAGACTGAACACCGAATGTCTTACTGAGCTACTCGTGGAACCTGAGCTCCAAGAAATGCGCAGTAAGCGCCAACCGGTGAAGCTAATTCAAGTCTCACACGGAGGCCAGCTCCACGACAATACGAACAGGCAGTACTGCGACTTGACACGCCCATAGGTGATCATGTCGCCGCGGATGTTGCTACTCCAGAGGTCTCGCATTCATGCAGAAGCAGCAGCGGTTCTAGTACTAGTATGCGCGCACGATAACGCCGTGTTGCGAAAGTAGAGCGCGGGTAAAAGCATTGCGCGACACACATTTTGCTTCATCTTCCCGTCGCCAACTGACTGACGAGGTGAGTGATTCCGGCAATAATATGTTTAAATCTCTTACTGGTCACTTGCGGCCAAGCGCGTCGACCGAACAAGCACTACTCAAATCATCGCTCTCCTTAATGTGCGACGCTGATCCTGCAGAAGATACCAACGTGAACATTGCAAGTAATTCTGTGAACGGCAAAGAGGATATCGGCGTGCAGGCACCCATCAGCAAAATGTCCCCAAGATAACAAGGACGTGACAGGACATGTAAGGTGGTATAATATGTAGGAGATCAAACAGCCTGGTGATCGACTTATACTGCCTAACCTTCGATCACTGGAAATGAGCAGGGCTCATAATGTGCACCAGGGTTATGCAGCTTATACGGTATGTCAGCCTGGTGAAGCTTTGTAAGGTGTTATAACATGTATCAGACCTAATGGTACATACAATACATAACTTTCGATCACTGGGAATGGGCATGAATTATTAACGTGCCTCAGAATTTTGCTTAATACAAGGTATATCAGACCTTACCAGGGCGCCCAAGGGCGCCCATAAAATATACCAGGATCCCCGTCCCTGTTCAAGCTACTGGTTACACACCAATGAATGTATCCAAACAATTTGATTCAGAAAGTAAACGATAAAACAGTGAAGAACTATAAGTGGCGAAGAGTAAGGTAACAGGGTAATGCGGTAGGATACTAGAGTCCGCGCGACAGTAAAAGAGATGAGACGGCGACGAGGTAAATAGTAACTTGGTGATGCGAGTCCATCCGAGAGTAAGCGACAGGTGAGACCAATAGCGTAACACAGTTTGAGGAACAGTTAGCAAGCGGGAAGCCGATGGGATCTTGAGGATAATGGCGAGGCGAACATAGACAAAGCGAGAACTAGGAAGCGATAGCGGCAGGAGCGTGCGAGCGATGGCGACAAGAGCATGCGACGGATAAGACGACGGTTCATCTGCCAACCGAGAGCATGTCTTAGCATTAAATATATGAAAGTCATATCAAAAACTTACCGAAGATGGTGCACTGCGACAAGGACAGAATGAAAGGCATCTAAGACGGAATTCAGGACGACAGGTAGATGCATTTAAGACGAGACTCACTGGGAAGGAAGGACTTGACCGATAGCTGTGCAAGGTACAATTAACGAGTGCACGATGTAACGGTAAGACAACTCACGTTAAAATCAGTGGAAACACAAGAGCATCTACAGAAACAACCGCCGTTAGAAGCACGAATCGAGAATATAACGATGCGCTTACCGATACTGATCACCCGCTCGAGTTTGATCCGGACGATACGGGCGTCGCTTTCGCTTTCGCTCGGATTCGCTTCATGCGCTCCGCTGCGGTTTCTCGCCGGGCTGCTGGCTCCTCCGCAACCTCTGGTACTGCTGGGGATCTACGGCCAAAGACGTGCCTGATAACCAATGAATGATGGGTGAAGCGGATGCGGAAAAATTAACGTACTCGTCAAAAAAAGCAAGCGTGGAAACCGCCCACTCGCTTTGAGGGTCATCTTCAAACTGCTCAACCGTCAGGTTGAACAGCTCCAGTAGGCTGAAGCCCTCAGCCTCGGCATCCCATGCCTCCATCGAGCTCAAAGTAAACCAGGTCTCCGTGAAAGTCAGCGCAGTCGTATCAAGGAGCTTTAGAGCATCGGGCGTACCTGTACCACAGCATAAGCGATGGTGCGGGGTGTAAACCTCTTCATTCCGTGTATCTTGGCGTTGCTAGCACGCGTGCTCTTACCAGCACCTGCCTTCGACTTCGAAGCTGAGCTCGGACTAGTGAATATATGCTTCGCGACCTAAAACAAAACAAACGAGTGAGTACAACGAACGCCTATCAGCAAGTCGCATACACGGATCACCAAGTAGCCTCTGAAGAGGCCTTGTGCTGGGTTTTCGACGTCGTACTCGACCTCCTCGTCGTAGAGGAAGGTGGCCCAGTCGCCTGGGGTAGTAGAAATGCTGCCTGCTTGCAGTTGATCGATTACACTTCGTTGTCGTTAGCAAGCATATAGACGGGAGTGGTAGCGAAAGCTTACCTGGCGTCAGAGTCGAAATCTGCAAGATGATCGCGAGGGCACAGCATGCGAGCAATCTGTGGATGGTTGTACCCACGATTGGCTTTAGAAAGCGACTTCGGGAGGGGGGGCATGACGACGTCTGTGGTGAGGTTCTTGGGCAAAAGGGCGACAATACCGTGCTTGAGAGTTCCAGTATCGCCTGTGCGAACCTCCTTCGCCTGGGCATCCATCTGAATACAGCGGTGAGCTGCATACATGCATGCACAGTTTAAGTAGGACGTACCACTCGCACCAGTTCTTCGAGCGCGGGGATGTCATCCTTTAGCCGCTCAAATGCAGCCTTGAAGTTGGACTCATAGCTGAGTATATGCTTGTAGCCGTTGATGTATTCCGTAAGATCTTCGATATTCCTGTAAGCATAGTAAGTAAATGACAGCATGAGAGTCAAACGCGAAGGTTATACTGAAGTTCCGAGTCGTCATCATCGTCAACCTCTCCTTCGTGCAATCCATGGTGGATCACTTCGGTTATCCCGGTGAATGGAGAGTAGCTCCGAGTGAACCATTGAGCAGCACGAGCATATCTACGAAGATTTTCTTCAGCAAGAGGGCTGTTGACGATGAGTGGGGGTCAGTGCTTATCAGGGCGCTGCAAGTAGTCGATCCCCGACCTTTTGCGTTTCTTGCGGCCTCCATCGGCCAGGGTATCAAGCAGAGTTTTGGCGCGACGTTTGTTTCCGGATCGAGGTGGAGGTGATTCGCTGTCAGATGAGGTATGATTTGAGGAGGAGGCCATGATGGTGGTGGTGGTCCTTAGAAGAGAGACGTGAATTTGAGTCTTCGACGTGAATCGTAAAGAGGCCGGTGGACGCGCCGTGCTTGCGCCGGTCATAGCTTGCTCTTGCTCTTCCTTGCTCAGTCCATTCCTTTTCTCGCTTCACTATCTAACCTACAATGAGATGCTTCAAGTGTCACGAGGAAATTCCTGGAATAAAAAAACGTGGCCTCTCCATCCACCAGATTTCTGCAAAATGTAAGGCGGCCACAGCAATCCTGAATTCAACACGCAAACGCAAAGCAAGTGCTCAGGTTGAGCCTGTAAACAAGAAGGCGAAGGAGAACGAGGACGAAAAAGAGAATCAGGTGAATATATGAATTAATTTTGCCCTTGTGCTCAGCTAACACCCTCAGTGGGAGGATGTCGAAATGATAGTCGAGGAAGCTCTGCCCCAACGTGATCCCACACCAATCATGGAAGACCCAACTCCTGTCATCGTCTCCACGAGTCGATCAGGTCGGGCACATCGAAGGCCGAAGAAACTGGTTGATTTTCTGCCGTCAAAACCTACTGAAGTCCCTCTTCATCTACGTCCACAGCCTGTTCAAGAGATTCCTGCCCGTATGCCTTCACCTGAAGCCGCATCACCTCCTAGTAGTCCCGTTCTCGAAAATTTGACACTGGATTCTGTTCAAACCGAACCCAATGTCTTCGGGCTATATCGTGTTTATGCTGTACGGCCTTCAAACGATCCAGATGAAGATCTGTCCCTCGATGACCTAGCCGACTCACCAAATTTCGCTGTTTCTGCACCACCTCCCCCTGATGCATTAGCAAGCTTCGGGATACCAAACATCAAAGAGCTGCCTGAGAAAGCTGCCGACAGCTTCAGTTTCGCCCCGTTCTTGAATATGAGTATATTCTTACTCATGAGCTGGTTTTACAACGGCTCGGGGGTGAAATCTGTGGCGCAGCTAGACGAATTGGTGAACGAGGTGCTGCTGAAAGAGGAGTTCAAGCTCGGAGATCTGAAAGGGTTCAGTGCTGCCAAGGAGACCAAGCGAATGGACGACTCAGTTAATAACAAGGACGGATCGTTTCCTGGATTTGACGGGTGGAAGGAGGCGGAGGTAAAAATACCTCTTCCAGCAGCAGACTCGAAGAAGAAAGGGAACGAGGCCACTGCACCAACCTTTACCATCAGCGGACTATGGCATCGAAACCTCGTCGACGTCATCAGAGCCGCATGGCAGGAAGATGCTGCCCTCGCATTCCACACCCGACCATATCAATATTACTTCAAGCCCGCCCCGGAGTCGCCACCACAGCGCGTGTACGGCGAGGCGTATACTTCTGATGCATTCCTCGAAATGGATGCCGAGGTACGGGGGATCCCACGAGAGCCCGACTGCAACCTGGAGCACATTGCAGTGCCTATCATGCTGTGGTCGGACTCGACTCATCTTGCGAGTTTCGGAACAGCTTCGATGTGGCCGGTATACTTGCAATTTGCAAGTCAGTCCAAGTACACTCGCGCTAAACCGACCGCATTTGCGAGCCATCATGTTGCATATCTTCCTGCGGTTAGTAACATTATTTCTCCAATATACAGATATACTGAAGCCACTACTTGTAGCTCCCCGATACGTTCCAGGAATTTTACCGCGAAAAGTTCAATAAACCCCCCTCAGCCGACACGAAGACTCATTGCAAGCGAGAATTGATGCACGCCATTTGGGTGCTCCTTCTCAGCGATAAGGAGTTTATGCACGCTTACAAACACGGGATAGTGGTGGAGTGTGCTGACGGAATTCTTCGCCGCCTGTTTCCTCGGTTGCTCACGTATTCGGCGGACTATCCGGAGAAGTAAGTTTATTGAATTTAATTCCATTTTTTCTTTTACCTATGTTCGCTTCAAGGGTTCTTTTAGCAAGCATCAAATACCTTGGACGTTGTCCATGCCCACGCTGCCTCGTCGAGAAGGAGCAGATACCGGAAATGGGTACAATCCGCGACATGAAACGACGAGAAAGACTTGCTCGAGTCGACACAGCTCATCTGCAGCACGATGTCAACCGTGCACGTGAGTACATGTTTCAAAACGGGGTGCCAGCGACAGGTGCCAGCGTCGAGGGGAAGCTGAGTGCCACTTCTCGCGTACCAACACGGGTAAGTTGTGTTTAAATTAGACTATGCATATCCTAACAGCTAACTACTACCTTTTTACTTAGAACGCTTTTTCGCTGCTCTTGCTGGCTCTTGGTATTAATTTTTATCTATTGTTTGTGGTTGATCTCTTGCACGAGTTTGAGTTGGGTGTGGCGAAAGCCGTCATCACTCATCTCATACGTATCATGTACGCTCTTGCGGGTGATACTATTACCATCTTTAATGAAAGGTAATCTATCTTCTGCTGCTACTACTCATAATCTGACCTCGCCTTTAGGTTCCGCAGTGTGCCGACCTTTGGTCGTGACACCATTCGAAAGTTTCATAACAATGTCTCTGATTTGAAGAAGCTTGCGGCGAGGGACTACGAAGATATATTACAGGTACGTCTCAATGAGTCGTGTTGAATTCCAGAGCTAATGTCTATTATTAGTGTGCTATGCCCGTCTTCGAAGGCCTTTTTCCGTCACCATTTGATGGCTACATCCAGGACCTGCTATTCGACCTCGCAGAGTGGCATGCATATGCAAAACTGCGCATGCACACTGACCCGACCATATCGTCTTTTCGCACAGCCACAGCATCCCTTGGCCAGCAGATGCGCAAATTTGCGAACAAGACCTGTGCCGCCTTCTTCACGAAGGAGACTCCCCGCGAGGAGGCAGCAAGACATCGTCGTACCGCCGCCAAACTCGCTAAAAGCTCAGGGACCACCTCGGACAAGCCTCCACCTGCACCACGCCCACGCTCAACCGGCGCCAAGCGCCGTAAATTCAACCTCAACACTTACAAGTATCACTCTCTTGCCGATTACATCTGGCACATTATTCACTTTGGAACCACTGACTCGTACTCCACTCAAATCGTAAGTGGCAGCGAAATTCACACGGCTTTCATCAACTGACTTTCACATCTCGATGCAGGGTGAACTCGAACACCGTCGAGTCAAACGGTTTTACGTCAGGTCTAATAAAAACAAGTATGCCAGACAGTGCGCGCGCCATGAACGCCGCGAGAGAATGCTGAGCAAGAGGAGGATTCGAAATGCAAAGGGCAAGGCCAAAGCTCAAGATAAGACTGCGAGCCCATTGGTAGTGTCTGCACAGGCCAACCCATTGTTGACTTTTGCCGATAACGACCAGCTTCCTTTCACCTCGCCAAAGGTCCACCACCACATCTCCGAGTCCAATCGCTTCAAGCAAGACATTCCTACATGGCTGAGCTCTCATGCAGGGGATCCCGCTCTAGGGCACGGGAAATTAGGTCTGAGCCCAAATTAACCCTGTAATTTACACCCACTGGTTGAGCGACCAAATTTACCACCCAAAATGACCGGTTAATTAACGCCTAATTTACATGCTTATATTTTGCGTTTTCCAGCTCACAAAACAAAAATTTCCCGCCATATACAAGTAGATACCGGCCATATACAAGTAAATACAGCTCGAGCCTCGTTAAACAGGTACGTGTCATCAACATCAATACCATTCGTTGTCATCAAGAGGCGCAGACGGAGCGGACAGAGTGGACGGCACTGTCGGCCTTGACGAGACACGGGAGCAGCCAGCTGGCTTCTGGACGGGAGCATCAGATAGAATGTCGAGGAGGAATGGTGATGTGATGTCGATGTGGCTCCCGATGCTGAAGGTGTCGTGCGAGCTGGCGGTATGGTCAAGTGGCGAGTCTTCCAGGTCGTGGTCAGAGTCCGAGTCCGAAGGATCATCATCCCAACTTGCATCAGGTCGCTCTGCAAGACGAATGGTGGGGGGTCTGGTTGTAGTAGGTCGATCTTCGTCATATGCTCGTTTGGCGAGGGAGCTGGCGTACACATCACGCCATTTCATTGAGGGTGAAGCATTTGCTTTCGTAGCCTGACAATGTGTGTATTAGAATAGCGAGCATGAAATGAGTGTTTGAGGCGTACCGGTGATGCTCTGCGATGCCATTGTCGGACTTGAATAGTTTTCTTGAGGGTGCTCACGTCTTGAGAGCTACGCGCGGCGCTGTTGAGCCAGGTGACAGTTGAAACAGTGCGTTCGTCTTCCATGGAGATCGGGAGCACGGAGAAGAGTTTGATTGCAAGTGCCTGCAATCAAGACTTGTCAAGAGCAATAAATAAATGATTAAGGGAAAGCACTCACACCTAAGACTCGAGCATATGGGTCTTTCTGCACTGCTACCCACCAATCAAGTGCAGTCTCACCAGCTCGCAAAGGACGGTTGAAAGGGTCGTGCTTTGACTGAAAGTCCTTCAATTCAGTCTTCAACGCTTTGACAGCATTGGTAGGCTTGATACCGCTCAGCCTCGGATTCCTGGCTGTCAAGAGCTTGTCGGCGTCCTCATCTGATCGTAGTCCGTCGTACGAGTCACCATACTCGTGTTTGAGCATAGTTCCGAGTGCCTTTGTGACTCGTATGGCGATCTGTTCTGTAGGTGGGACGATAACGGGCTCCGAGTTGTTGGAGCCCGATGTATTGAGTCGGATACGCACTGAGGGAATGTCAAGCGGATTGATGTTGTTATAAATTGCGGCACCGCGATAGTCTAATAAATGTTTGATCAATAGCCAGATAACTTAAATTAGATTTTACGTACCTGGATGCAAATAAAACGCTGTAACATAGGGATCATTTGGTGCGTCGTTGATCATTTGAGCAAATCGGGCATTGGTGATCGCACGGAGCTCGGCCTTGGTCTCATCGAGCAAATCTACCGTGACACCATTCATCACATGGTTGATGGTGGATGTAAGAGCAAGCCAGTAGAGGTAAACATCGGCACAGGTTGTTTGAGGAGACTCCAGACACTGAATAGCTTTGGCATATGGGCCAAAGACAGTTGTGATTTTGGCAAGCTCCGACTGAAATGTCAGAGCCGAGGCAGACCCAGCGGCAAATAAATGTGCCTTTCCCTGAGATTGAGTTAACATAAGTACTCATTAGCAAAAGGTGTGAAATACAAACCTTGAGGTTGATCTCAAGATCTTCATTGTCGACAATAGCAGTAAATGCACGAAACCCGCGTTGGATTGAACCAGCCGCCCAGTAAATACCAGCAAACCGTGTCTTTCCGGGCTTCTCCAGGCCCCGCGTAATGCCAAGCTGTGTGCGTTCGTAGTTGAAATGTTCCATGCTGTATGTTGACGTGAACATGTTGCGTATAACCTTTCTAACCTTCTTGATGATCTGCGACAAGACAATCAGTTTCAATCTCGGTCATTCAACGATGCTAACCTTGGCAAATTCCGGTAACGTGGCAATTTCCTTTAAACATAATGATAGCAAATGACAGGCATCTTGCAGATTCAGGATGAAGGGCCGCTTGGTCGTTTCTTTTTTACGAGCTAACTTTGTATTTCCCGTGTCATCGGATGAGGTTCCGGAGAAGCAGTATTCACCAATCGTTGTTATAATCTAGATAAATAGCTTTAGTAAAAACTTGAACGCTGTAATAGGCCTTTTACCTCATCCATTTGCTCTACGATGTAGTTTGCTGTGTGGCTGAGCATTGAGGCATCATCTAACTCTATCAGAAAGCGCTCGCGGGATGGTGTGATGACATGGAATGAATAGAAAGACTTCTGCCGGCGGATTTTCCCTCCGTCAAATGTAATCGTGAGATCTCTCTGCTTCCCGAGATAACGGTACATCGCCGTAAGAATTTTGGCAGCTTCATCAGGGATGAGTGCTTCTGAGATGGTGCTTGCACAAGGTGGTGTCCAATCTGGTTTCAAAGCATTGCAGAATGCTCTGAACTCCGTGGAGTCTGCAACACGAGGTGGGATGCCCGCACAAGTTATGAGCAGCATTAGCTTGTGGTCCGCGTTTTCCTTGAAAAGCTTCCTCCCTTCTTTGAGAAATGGTCTTGCGAGAGTTGACTGAGATCCTGAGCTAGTGCCTGATCTTTTAGGCTTCGTGGGTGGTGTGGGACCTTCCACGATTAGCACGACATCATCAGTTCCTGTATCAGAAACTTCCCTATCCTGTCCCAGTTCGATCGCAGGACCCTTTGCCTTGTCGCTCAGGTATTCTCGAGCCCGTTGACGCAGATCCGAAGGTACACTTTTGCATTCGTGGGCGGCATGACTGAGAATACGCTGTTTATTGCGCTTCCAAGCCCAAGTTGTCCCACAGAGTTTGCTAGCGATGCAGCGCACAAGCTTGATCCCATTTTGTCGGCATGGCTTCGATATTAGCTTGAGCAGGGGCAGCATCTTTGCACCAGATCTCCGATTGTCGTCGGATTCATCCGAGCTTATGTATCGGCTGTCACCAAAATCGGTCATTATGTGTGAGTCCAGCTTCTTTTTCTTCTTCTTGGACACATTGGGCTCCTCGGCGTCCGATTCGGGTGTTGACTCAGACAGGTCCTGTTAACTGTCAAATTTTGATTTACCCAGCGGAGTACAATTGACTCACCGGATTCTCGTGGTCGACAGCCTGGGCCCTCTCAAGTCGTTTCCTCTTCGACTTCGCAACCTTTGCATGTGCCGGTCTGTTCAAGATTCAGTGACAGTTTCATCAATGGAATTGAATGGCTTACACAAGAAACTCAAGCTCGGTGTGGACCCGCTCTAGCTTGAGAATCATTAAGTCCACTGGCATTTCCAATGTTTCCAGATTCGGAGCAAGGCTTTCAAAGTAAGCAGCCACAATGTCCATTCCGAGCGCCCCGCGGCGGACATAGTGGAGGCGACCTGCAGCGTCACGGCAATCACCATCTTCTTTGAACACCGCATCGACCCGTGCATTGAATGTTGTCCACGAGTCGTCCTTTTCGGGCGCAGTGAAGATTCGATAAATCTTATCACGACTAACTGCCAGTTTAACAGTTTCTTGTGGCAGGATCGGCGACAGAAATGCAATATCCTTGATCAGAGTGCGAGCCCGCGTAAGTTGAATGTCGGTTGAGATGCTGGACTCTGCCATGTTCAGCTGGGATTGTCGGCGAGCAATCAGAACTTGTGTGATTTGAATGACAGCACAAGTTTTTTCATAGACATAGGGGTTATTTCCTAAAAGCGTCACATTGTAGATTTGTGATGTCAAATGTTATTTCCATCGTTCCGCAGCACGAACCGCTGGCGCTCAGCCACAGATTCCTCTAATTTACTCTAATTTACACCTGATTATTGGACCTCCAAATTTACCCTGTAAATTACATGTAAATTACACGGTTAATTAACGGCGTTAATTAACCGGTCCCAAATTTCCCGTGCCCTATCCCGCTCTAAAGGTTTGCTTCAGTCTTTCTTTCATTCATGTGAATATACTAACTCAAAATCCTCACTACAGGATTTTCTCCCTCGACTCAAAAGCCATCTTCTGTCCCGCCTGCTCGATCTCCCGTACACAGGAGACGAAGACAAGTTTACCGCCGAACAACTCCGCCAGGTTTGCTTCAAGAACAATCGCCTCTATCGCCACAAGGTCGTACGTGTGAACTACACCACGTATGATGTGCGGCGCGCGCAAGACTCCCTCAATCCCCGCACACATGCGGACTTCATGGTTCTCGGACATGATGAGGGACCCGATGCATACCCTTACTGGTTCGGGCGTATTGTTGGTGTGTTCCACACCGACGTGCTTCATACTGGTCCTGAGTCAACATCCGCTGAGCCTCAGCGGATGGACTTCTTGTGGGTGCGCTGGTTTTTGCGTGATACCACTCACAAGTCAGGCTCGAAAGCGAAACGCCTCTGTCGCATCACATTTGATGACGACGAGGACTACGCATTCGGTTTCTTGGACCCACAAGAAATCATTCGTGCCGTGCACCTGATTCCTGCATTCGCCCATGGCCGTAGCACCGATGCGCTGGGGCCATCGCTCGTTCGCCATCCACGTGAAAACGATGAGGACTGGAATTTCTATTATGTGGGAAGGTGAGTTTGTAATTCTTATCTTGATTGAATATCACTCACATGCTATTTTAGGTGGGTTGACAGAGATATGTTCATGCGATTTCGTGGCGGTGGCGTGGGTCATCGATACGCCCGTACCTTTGAGCATCTGTTGGGCGAGACGGACGAGCTCGTAGTTGAAGATGAAGACGACACACCAATACCCGAAGCCAACGCCGCAGGTCCCGGATCCGATTCAGAGGGTCAGATTGACAGTGAGAGTGATGGCCTCGAGAGTGAGGAGGAAGAGGAGGAAGAGGATGGGGACGAGGGATATGACTCAAACGAGGGGGATCAGGGCCTTGGCGCTGAGGATGGGGAGGGGCAGGACGATCCACATGAAGACGGGCAGTATGCGGAAATGTAGTACTAGGATTCGGGATTAATTACTTAAGTTATGTCTTGCTAATCGGTAATCCTCCGCGAGCCTGCTACAATATAAATGCTATCAACATTTGACACACCTGGTGAACTCGCCGCAACCCTCTGATTCACATTATCTGCTCGTCAGAACCCTGCTATGCCCCTTGCATGCGTGCCAACAGCCTGGTCATCACCTGGTCATCCTCCTCGAGCCTGTTAAACTTATTACATGATTTATATTAACCTTTGACTCACCTCATATGCTCGCCATGACCCTCCGTCTCGCCTTGTATACTCGCCATAACCCTCTGATACACCTTATGTACTCACTATAACCATCCTACCAACCTTACATACTCGTCCCAACCCTGCTACATACCTTATAAAGATACTGCGACCCTCCTACATTCCTTATAACGGTACTGCTACCCTGCTAGACCCTTGTAAGGTCATCAGCAGGGTATTAGCGCTTTGCAAGCAGCCGCCATCCTCTCAGGGGCCTTACCATATGCACCAGCCCTCGTAAGGTTTTGCCACTTTTGCTGATGCGCCCCAGAGCCACCTCGGCTGTTACCTGCCTGGACGAGTTTCTCGCTACAGTATATAGCCTCGTCACGGAAGAAGAAGATAAACGCTTTATGTGGTCGTCAATGCTACTCGAGTAGCAGCCCGGGGCTCACTTCTATGCCGGAGAAGCCCCAACAAAGGCCAACTCCTGCACTTGGTGCATTCAAACCCGTCACCCCTTCTACGCGCGCGTACGTTGCCCGCCGCCGTTTTCCACCGTCCTACTTGAGTTCGATATTCAAGCTTATTCGTTTTATAGGCATCCTGTAGTATATAAGTGTCATGGATGGACATATGTAGTTTGTGCAGTCATACTGGATAAGCCCTGTGCCATGCCATATATGGATCTCACCCACATATTTGTACTGCGCTGCATGGGAAGCGGAAAGGGGGGTTAAACGAATGACATTAGGGCTCAGAGCGCGGGTAAATACATGCCAGATGGTGTCTAGGTAATAACATTGATAGCTATGGGTCATGCGAGAGCGTCAAGGGCGAGAGAAGGGGGGTGGTGGCGGCAGGGTAATATAGTTTGATATCGGGATGGCTAGGTGGCGCTTATAACAGGATGTACAGCATATAGGGTAGTGAAGTGTTTCGGAGGTAGGATTGGACAGGCGCTGAGCGTAGGGGAGAGAACATGGAGGAGGGAAGAGCGGAGGGGCCAGGAGGGCAGCGGTGCGGATGTACACGTGTGCGGTAATGAACGCTTCGCGGCTACGCGCGCATGTCAGTATCGCGTACTCAGGTGGAGGAAACTGCATGGCGGGGACTGGGTGATTGGGTATGTGAGTGCGGTGCCGTGATCAGAAGTGTGTGGGTTCGGGCGGCTGGCATAGGCCGCGGTGCACGTCAAGGCGACAGTGTACGCTAGTGAGCGTGTGGGCACTGTGTGGGTGTGCGGGCGGCGAATGGCTAGGGCGTGCGCGTGACGAACGAAGGTGCGCAAGCGCTGCTGCTGGCGTGGACGGGGGCTGGGCGAACGTGTGGTGGGGGTATGCTGATATTGGTGAGTGAGGGATGCGGGCTCCAGCGAGTACTGCTGGGCTGGAGCGAGCACAGCTAGTAGCTAAGGGCGGGTCTGTGGTGCGTGTGCGTGCAAGGATTATGCGTGTCTGCAGAGGGACATGGTGTGGGACATGAGGGTGCGATACCGGGCGCCAGAGGACAAATGGGCTGAGGCGGATGGGCGATGCGAGCGGCCAGGGACGCGGTGAGAACGAGGAGACTATGCGTAAGCGTAAACGCGCAGTATAATGGTAAGGTGGGTGGTAAGCAATGCGAGCAGGTAAGCCGGAACAACCTTGAGACGCATAAGCAGCATCCTCGTACATGCAGCATCGCGTGCCGCACAGCACCACCTTGTTTAGGTTCTTCTCCAGCGTCGCTACCCGGATGTCGATCTTCGGATACGCCTTCGCATTGGTGGTCGTTCTCTCCGACGAACCGTCCTCCACAACGAAGATCGTGTATGTCCGCGCGTGCTTGGTGGCCAGGTGAGAGGATGCACTTTCCAGCAGAAAAGGCAGGCGGACGATTTCGTTGTATGCGGAGATGGCGACTCTGGGGTCTATGTAGCCTTGGTGGGATCGTGGGGGCTATGGTTTGATCAGGGGCGCATACGGGAGGTATGGCTTCTCGGAGGAGCGCATTATGATTGATGTGAGCGAAAGGAAAACTATCACGATGAGTGTCTGGAAAAGGTTCGGGTGCCATATGATCATGTCAGTACACGTTTAATGCAAGGTATGGTAGAACGAAGCACGAGAATAGGGCTGTGTGACATCCTTGACCAA
>KV417947.1:0-26285 GCA_001630335.1 Athelia psychrophila
CAAGTTCCCGTGCCTGTGATATACCGTCCTGGGCCTGATGAACGGATCTGCTTCGATGCTCGCAATCCGATACGCAAGCACCGCCTGATCCCTGGCGTGTGCGGTAGCAGGGGAGGGGGAAGTGATCCAGGCGCGCGTAGCGACTTCGAACGCGTCGCGGAGGGTGGCACGTATGGCCAGGTGAGCGGCACGCTGCACAGGGTCGTGCACGCGCGCGTTTTCGTCCGGGACACAGTCGGTGTACTCCCAGGTCCAATTTTCGTCGCCGCCCATGCCTGTAAATGACAGTTTGGTTAGAAAGGGAAGACTAAAGACGGGAAGTGGTTGATGGAGGAAAGGAAATAGAGAGGGGGCCAACGAAGAAGGGAACGGGGGCGGTATGAATCGGGACGGAGAGGAGACGGGCACGCGGAAGGGGTAACGGGAAGGCATAGCGTGGAGGCAGATGAAGCTCGCAAGCTCATGGAAAGAAAGAAGCTCGCAGGCTCTGAAAAAGTATGTTCGTCTCTAAACTGATAGAAAATGACTGACCCTTCGGCAAATGCTCCGCGTTGATGACCTGCTTCAACTCCTTCTCATTCTTCGTAAACACGACTTTATCCGCGACCACCGGATCCAACAGCGACCTAATCGCACCCCAAATGGTCGAAAACACCCACGGCGCCTTGTGTATAGCCAGCACACCCAGCGTCTCCGGATAATAGGCCTCAAATGCCTTGACCAGAAACTTGATAAACGCCCAGTCCATGTTGCTCAGCCCAAAGTTTGTCAAATCGAAAACGAGGCACGCCTGGTTCGTCGGCGGCGCGAGGAAGAGCCTGCCGGTCTCTACGGAGAAGATAGTAAAAGCGCGGAGAGCCTCAAAGGTTTGTTGGCGCGAGTCGTGGATCTGGACATGGATGTAGATGACGATGCGGCCCTGAGCATCCGTGCCATGGAGATAGGACTTTCCGGACCTCATCTGGAGGTCGAAGCCAGGAAGGTCACGGTTGAGCCCCTCCTCGCCCGCCTCGACAATCTCGTCAACGGCGAGCTCAACGCGCCAGGCGATCATACACGCTAGCATTCCCAATGCTAGAAAGCGGATATTAGATTAGACTTCGTTTTCAGAGGCAAGAAACAACGCACCTGCGGTAACATCCCACTTCCTAGCACGCAAGAACCGCAGCATAGTCGAGTCAGGAGGGCCCGAAAACGGGGTGCGCCAGAAAGTCTCGTGGAACTTCTCGAACCCGCCCAGGTCCGCAACGTACTTCTTCGCCTCTGTGAGATCGACCGGGGCCCCTGTAGCGGTCTTGCCTGGCTCGCTGGTGCCATCGAGCGCGAAGAAGGACGCCCACATCTGCTTGAGGGTGTCATCCTGCTCAGGCGAGATGTTGCCAATGTGGCCGCTTGGGATCGCGTCTGGTATAGGCTGGGTCATCGTGGGGTGTTGGATGCAAGCGAATGTGGGGAAATGAAGATACACCAGACTGGTGTTAAGTACGCGGGGCGGTAGTGGACATGGGTGCAATTCTGCAAGCCAGCACTGCACCCGCGCAGCGGCTGATCGTGAAAGTCCCGTGCTTTCATGAGTCCAGTGGCGTTCAGGTCCATTCTACTGTATAACACACAGCACAAAGTAGAACTATACAGCACAAAGTAGAGACAATGATATGGGTTTTAGGCGATTTGAGAAATTGTTCAGCAAGTACGACGCGGGGAGCAGGAAAGGGGGGAAAGGTGGAAACGGGAGAGAGGGGCGTGGTAGCAATATACGAGACATCAAAAGGCATGCATAGGTAGTAGATGGGAGGTCGCGAGTTCACAATTAGAAGCGAGAGCGACTGACGACACGTATCCAAGAGCCGAAGGCCTAAAACGTTGAGGAAAGTCATTAGCTACGGGAAATCGAGAGACAGGATGAGAACAAGACGTACCTGACGCGAAAAGCGCATCCTCCAGCGCCTAGATGTGATGAGGGTGGAAATTAAATACCAAAACATCAGGTAGAGGAGATAAACGTACCAAGCCCGGGATTCACGAGTCAAGTCATCCAGCATCGTCGACAACCAACCGACAAATGAAATTACCGAGCCAATAAAAGAAACAGTCATCACGAAGCCGATGAAACAAATCGAAAGCGTGCGGCAATCACTGCACGCCTAGAACGTCAAAGATTGTCAGCTACACCATTCCAAACAGAATAAGACAAGGGACGAACGTTCGCAGCGAATACCCAGGAAACAACACGTCTGGAGCCAACGACCATGGGATACAAGGAGACGAGGAGAAAAGACAATTTGATAGAGGCGACGACAAAAGAAAAGACATTGAGACTTCAGGCGTCGAACTTGAGGCGGTCGAAATCGGCGTGAGGGTAGCGTTCCTTGACGAGCTCGACGACGTAGTGACCCGGAGTTCCGAACGTGACGTGGTTGGACATGCCCCTTGGCATGCCGGAATGCAAGATGGCGACGAGCTTGCCTTCGGCGTTGAAGATGGCGGCGCCAGAGTCGCCTTTGCCGGAAAAGTTGCCGTGCTTCTTGCTGAAGTTAAGTACCGCGACCTCCCAAGAATCGTGCTGGAACTCGTCACACGTATAAGCCTCCAACTCCGAGAAGCGACCAAAGGTAAGGTCGGTCGACTGCCCATCCTTGGCAACGATGAAGCCAGCATTACCATTCTCGTCCAAAAGGTAGGGATTGGCCAGGCCTGCGGCGTCGACACAGCCCGACAGCCTGAATAGATGGTCGTTTGGGTACTTGAAGGAGGGCGGGTTGGCGGCATTGGGGTAGAAGAACGAGTTGATCTCGTCGCGGGTATACTTGCCGGCTGAAGATACATGTCTCCACTAGACGAAGGAAAGAAATAAAATCAGTACGTACCGAGATAGACAGAGTTTCCTTGAAAGCTCTCCTTGAACTTATTCTCGTCGAGCGCGATGACGCCGAGGTCGCGAGTGTAGCGACGGTTGTCGAGATCGTGGGCGATTTTGGGAGCCCAATCGAGGTACCCGATGATACGCTGGTAGGCGTCGCTCCAGGTGGAGGTGAGGAGCTGGAGGAAGTCGCCCAGCTTGACAACATCCTTCTCCGCCCTCTGCAAATCCTGCTGCTTCCTCTCCTTGTCCTCCTCGTCTGCCTCCGCCTCTTCCTCGTCCTCGGATTTCGGCTTCGCCAACATTTCGGCGAGCTGCTCGGCGAAGAGCTTGGCGTCACCGAGCCTGGTGGCAATGAATGCACGGGTCTCGTTGACGATCTGCTGGAACCGACGGCTGCCACAGTTGCGCATGAACTGCTGAGGAGCACCTGAGCGTCCGCTGTACTCGTAGTCCTGGGTGGTGTCGGAGGAGGTGACGTGCTTGTTCGTAAGGCACATGACCCTCTTGCTCTTGTTGCCACGCCGGTCCTTTCCCTCGTGGAAGTACAGACCGAGTGAGCCCTGCGCATCGCTGTTCGCCAACGTCTCCGCGGCGAGGGAAACGCCCAAGACAGCTGTCAGAGCCCGGCGGATGTAGTGGGTCGGGTCCGTGTCCCGGACGACGCGCATCATGGGAGGGGGACCGCCGAGGGACTCGACAGCGCCTTCGATCCAGTGGACAGCTGCGTCATGGATGCCGTGCTTGGCGAGGATGGCGAGGATATCGGCGTTGGCGTCGCGGCAGGAGGCCTCCTTAGTAGTGTGGGGATGGACGGAGATCCAGAGCACAATATAGTCGTCGAAGACAGCCTTGCCGTCACCATCAGGCGTGGAGAAGCGGACAGGCAGCATCGTAGAGACGCGAACGCCACGGCTCGGATCCTTGAGAAGCGCGATGATCTCAGGAGCAACCGTCTCCTTCCAAAGCTTGTTCTTGAGGATCGGGTGGTTCGCTGAGTGAGCGGTCTTCTCCGGGATGACGGAGAACCTCTCTCGAGGAATGACGAAGGGATGCTGGAGGAGATCGGAACGGTGGAAGAGAAGAGGATGGTCCTCAGAGACGCCGGTATAGAAGTAGACGCGCTCGAAGAGCGAGACGAGGCCCGGCTCGGCAGCCGTGGTCCCGGAAAAGTTGGCGAGGAGCGTGGCCTCGCTGAACGTGGTTGAGGTTGGTGAGGCAGGAACGGTGGGGTGAAACTTCAAGTGGGCGTTGAGGCATTGGAGTTGGAAGACGGTAAGCCCTGAAAACGGAGGCGTTAAGTATGTGGCAGAGACGGGAAAGAATATAAACGAAGATACTCACATTCGAACTGCTGAGGGACCTTCTTAATCGTCTCGATGAAGTCGATCACCTGCTGGACAGCATCTGAGGGCGTGACGATAAGTGAGGGATAAACGTGCGAAGGGACGAAGGGACTGACCAGGGCCGAGGAATTTAAGAGCTTCAAGCTCCGCATCCGACAGATGAATAACTACAGGCGAAAAAAGCTCGTAAGTGGAATGGACGAGGGGGGAACGACTGGCAGCACTCACTTTTTTCGGTGTCCGAAATTTGAGAAGGCTTTCAGATAGGGGGATGATATTAGCAAGTTTCGCAGGAGAGGGGATTTCGAACGCAAAGTGGTGTGTGGGATGGGGAGAGGGGAAGATTCAGCCGCAAAGCTTATATTCTAGGACGTTCAGGACGCACCGTCCGCATAGTGACCACTCTGAGTATGTAGCAAACTGAGGTTCCTCATTCGATCGCGCAGGTCAAGATCGACATTCCAGTTAGCCATAGCACGTGCATGGGTAACGATCGACCGCAATGCAACTTCAGGGTGGCTTGTAAGTATCCGGCGCTACAAGATCCACACCCGCTATAGGGATTAGTAACCTGTCTCTTGTGTAGAGCCACGCTCGTGTCCTTACAAGTATATGGCTCCCTATCTACCCCTGGTTTCTGCCTATCTTCGCACAAGTATCGCAGAAGGCTAGCTGCAGCGAGCAAGCACAAGAAAGCCAGGTTTGGAGAAATGTCCGTTCGCAAAGTAACCTTGGAGGGGTATATCTTATGTATTGTGTAGTACCGAGCAACAAGAAACTGTAACGTGAATCGCAATGCACAACCCGAGACCATTAATGAGCAAATCCTTTCTTCGTAATCGTATCCAACCCGTATGTATGTTATCCAATTCACCATCCTTTTGCGCGCGCCCTACATGATCACGCACTCCTTGTCCTCCGCCTTCGCCGCCGTGATCCCCATCTCCGCAAACGTCGTCGCGCCCTGCTTCCTCGGTGGCTGCTGCTGCTGCTGCTGAGGCGCGGGACCAGGGCCGGGGAACGATTGCATGTGCTGCAGAGGCGGCTGCGCGGGGTAGCCCCCCTGCTGTGGCGGCGGCGGCATCGAATTCGCGTGCGGTCCCTGACCACCCGGCCCTCCTCGTCCTCGCGGGGCATGTGCTTGCGATGGCGCGGGGCTCTGCCTCTGACCAGGCGGGGGACTGGGCACGGGCGAGTCGACGGGGAGTAGCGATTCTGGCCTGGGAACGCGCGTTGCTGCCCTGCCTGCGGAGGGGGGCGCTGCTGGCCGGGCGGTGGGGAGTACTGCTGCTGAGGCGGGCGCTGCTGGCCGGGTGGTGGAGAGTAGGCCTGTTGAGGTGGGCGTTGTGTTGTTGACCAGCAGGCGGCTGCTGCGGGTATCCTCCCTGCTGCTGGGGCAGCTGCTGTGGGCGCATGCGCGGACTCTCCGCGATGGGCGCCATCGGCGCGCCCGCTGGCGGCCCCGGCCCCGGACGCTGGTCCATGCTCCCCCTCCGCACATTCTCCACTATCCGCCTCCCGTCCACGCCCTGCCTATCGCTCGGCGGCCGATCCCGCTCCCCGCTGCTCCGCTCCCGCGCCTGCGTGCGCTTCCGCACCAACTTCGTCTCCGTAATGTCATCGTGCTGCTGCCGACTCAGCGGCGCGTTCCCAGGCGCGCCGAGCGCCACCAGCCTGTCGTTCGCGTCCGTGTTCCCGTGCTCCGCGGCCTTGGTGTACCACGCCCTCGCCGCCTCGACGTCCTTCACGGGCCCGACGCCCACCTCCGCATAGTACCCCATCGCGAACTCCGCGCTCCCCAGCCCGCGCACCGCCGCCTTCTCCGCGAACGTATACGCGAGGTCTTCGTCTTTGGGGAATGCGCCTTCACTTCCGCAGAGGAACCACTTGGAGAGGGCCATGTCGGCTTCGTCCTCGCCCTGCTGCGAGGCGAGGGAGTAGTACTGCACGGAGAGGAGGGGGTCGAAGGGGAAGGGCGGGGGCTGTGCGAACTCGTAGCAGTGCCCGAGCTTGTACTGCGCGGGGGCGAAGTTGAGGAACGCGGCGCGCTCGAGGTGTTTGCGGGCTTCGGCGCTGCGGGAGATGGAGGATGTCAGTGTTTGTTCGACATTCGTTACAAGTTGAAGGGGTGTAATAGGGGAAAGTAGATGGGCGAAGAGGGGAGGGAGAAGGACGATGGAGGAGACACGAAGGAGAGACATACCCAGCACTACCCCCCGGCGGGATGTATCCTGCAAACTCCCTCGGGTCGATGCTGACCTGCGTGAACTCGTTGAGGAGCAGCAAGGCGTAGACGTACGCGGGCTGCGGGACGCGCGTCGTGGCGAGGGCGGCGGCGCGCGCGAGGTGCGGCAGGGCAGCAGCAGGCGAGGGCGGGATGCCGAGTTGGCCTAAGAGGGAGGCCATGCCGAGGCGCTGTGGGACGGATGTCAGCGTTTGTTCGGAATAATAAGCGTGGAGATGGAAGAAGGCAGGAAAGGCAGAACGAAGAAAGGGGCAAAGACAAAGACAGAGAACGCGAAGGGAGATGGGGAGAAGCGATGTAAACACGAAACGAAACACAAAGCGAAACGAAAGAACGAACAAAATGAAAGAATGATAGGGACATGAACGCACATAGACACAACTCTCGACCCCCGCCTTCGCCCCCCTCTCAAAGCAGTCCTTCGCGTGCGCGAAATCGCTGAAATTCTCATAGTCCCTGCCCAACCTGAACCACGCGGGCGAGTACCCGCCCCTCGCGGCCGCCTCAAAGTCCCTAAACGCGGTCCTCGGATTCTGCGCGACCTGGCCCGGGTACGCGCCGCTCGCCGCGAACGTCGCGCGGAGGTAGACCGCCTCCGCGACGAGGGGCACCTCCCCCGCGAGGGCGAGCACGATCTGCACCGCGACGGGGGCGATCCTTGCGAGCTCGACGTCGGGGATCGCAGCGGGCCCGCTGGACGGCTCCGCGCCGCTGCCCTGCATGCGCTCGACGAGCCAGACGACGTCGCGCGCCCAGCCGAGCTTGCTCGCCGCGTCTGCGTTCGGCGCGGGCTGGTGCTGCACGAGCTCGGCGGGGGTGGGGAGGGGCTGCGTGAGCGATGGGACGCCTGGGAGGGGGAGCGCGCTGGGCGGGAGCTGCGGCGGTTGGGGGCTGCGCGTCTGCTGGGGCGGGTACGGCTGTTGGGGATACGACTGCTGCTGCTGCTGTGGCGGGTATGGTTGGTATTGGGGTTGTTGTTGTTGCTGCTGCTGGGGCGGGTATGGCTGCTGCTGGGGGTACGACTGCTGCTGCTGGTACGGCTGCTGGAACGACAGATTAGCCATGCTGGACGCTAGCGTGTTCGCGTCGGCAGTGATGGGTGGCGGGGAGAACCGTGCGCTGTTACGCTGCGGGTTGAGTGGCTGGACTAGTGGCTGCGGGTGGGGCAGCGAGATCGGGTTGTTGGGCGCTGTGACCTGTGCAGCGTACGCCTGTGCGGCAGTGGGTGCTGGTGCGAATGCGAAGCCTGGATTGGAGTTGACGTGCTGGGGATACTGCAGGGCCTGGGGCTGTTGCTGCTGCTGCTGGCCTGGATATGGAAGTGGGGGTGCTTGAGGGGAGGGCCCACGCAACTGCTCGTCTAGCGTCCTTGCCATCTAAAGTTTACCCACGCTCTCATTAGTGGCTGATTTCGTCTCGTTCCGTGCGATCCCCACCAGAAGATGATGTAAGGAAGGCACGCTGGAAAGATAGGACGTACGTGGGCTGGAAGGCCTGGATCGAGCCGGTGCGCACGCGGAGCTGCGAGCGCATCCGCAAAGTGAGGCTGGTTCTCTTCCCGCGGCTGCTGTGAGTAGTAGTAGTTGGGTGGAAGAGGCGGGACAGTAGGCGGGGACTGGGTCGGACGCTGGGGGTGGAAGTCGGCGGGCAGTGGCGGGATCTGCGGGGGTGGTGAGGAGGCCATGTTGTTGTGGTTGTCCGAAGATGGCGACGATGGGTTATGAATTGGCGTCGGTGGCTGTGCGATTATTATCGATCAAGCTGGCTGTGACCCGGCGATGCTCAAACGTGCACTGCGTCCGCCGTCGACGTCCGTCCCTTGTATTTACCCGCCTCAAGAATAGATCAATGTAGTCATCTTCACTTCTTATATCATACCGCAGTCGCGAGACACTCCCGCCTGCCGCCGCTGCGACAAATTTAGCTACTCACGCGTCATAAATGCGGTGCATTACAGTCGCCTTGACAGCGCGCCGACAATGAGGGTTCTCGACAACGTAATTGCATCTCATCATAAGTACATCCATCTCCGTACCCAAGCACCTCCAAGCACTCCAAGCCATCGCGTATACTTTACCCTTCCGCAAAGTTCCCGATGGTGCATCCTACCATGGCGCTCTTTATCACAAATGTTATGCATGTTAGCTCTCACACTGCGCGCTATTTACTCTCGGCAAGAAGGAACTGCGATCAGAATGGCGTTTCAATGGCGTTTTACACAAACCATCCCTATTACAAGCTGCTCGGCGGCATCTGATCAACCCACGACTCGCCAAGATACACACCTGGGTTTGGAGGCGCAGCATAATCTGGCACAGTCCCTGCCGCGCGCATCATATACATCCGACCTTGGCGGGACATCCACTGGGCATAAATGAAGCGTGCCTACAACGGCTGTTTGCGTCAGTAGGTGCAATTCCGCAGCCCAGTGAGCACTTTACAAGTCAGTGAGGATACCTGCGTGGATATCCCTGATCAGCGCGCAACAAGTCACGCCGATGTGGCTGCGGTGCCTTAGGCTCACTGCTGTATTCCAAGTTAGCGTTTGGCATATGCATTTGTCAGTTTGTACCGCATCCACATACATCGCAACCGCAGCCCGGACCTCGATGCCCTGGCGCGGCTTTCAATTCTCATCGCGTAGTCGCCAAGTAGCCGAACCTGCAGCTGTGCCAGCTGATCGATCGAATCTATATTCTCCCCTGAAGTGCGACACGAGTAAAGTCACATATTGCCGAATGTGAACAACGTCAGAGTGAGACGGGGATGTTTGACAGAGCTTGTATGAAAGGCTTGCGATGAATATACACACGTTATATGTAAGCACTGTCAAACATCGTACAGGAACTTTGCTCATTGCTCGGACACTGACCGAGTTTCGAAATGGGATGAGTCAGCAGCCTTCAATCGCAACATGTCCAAACAGCGGTTGGCGCCACCTCAAAGCACTATTTCCCTCTACTACCATCTGCGACAAGTACTGTGATCTCGTCAATGTAGCTCTTACCAACGCTTCGAATCTCCGAATCTCTTCGCTTTGTGATCCCGTGTACTGTGGAGAACGATGGCTGTTCGGTAAAGTATGAACTCAAGTGCGCGCGGCTACTTGCTTTCTTCCTGCACCCCGCGTGAAGAAAAACAAGACACACTATTGCGGAGTGGCATATGGAAAAGCTTAGGTTTAACCTAAGCGTCGATCGCCATTTCAATTCAAAGAGCGGGATCATGAATGGCGCGACACGGATTTACAATAATCATATATCCCTAAATATGCCAGCACCTTGAGATATGTGGGGGCTCAAACTGTTGCACCTCGGCAATCGGTATATGGTGTTATCCTTGCGGCATGTATAGGCGAACCGAGCAACAGCCTACAGGTACATAGACGCGTATCCAGATAGGTGCCAATAGTTCGTGAGTGCACACCGGCAGTGACCCCGTCTAGCATATCTACGAGCAACACAATTATTTTACAGTTGCTCGCACATCAATCTTTAGACACCTGGCAATCTATCCAGACAGATGGAGCCGTACATCGGTCGCTATCCTGCTGCGTCGAAGAAATATAAATGCCGCATATTACAGTTCTTCCTATTATCCTAGAGTCTACCTATCTATCGCCGTGCGTTTGAAAATTGAAATGCTACCATTGTCTTCCGAGAGAATGGTACAGTTTGGCTGTACTGGTGATGCTTTATCGAGCTATTTCGAGGTCGAAATCGCTTGAGTCCTACAAAGCTTACGCTATGCTGCTAAATTTGGGCGAGAGCCCCTGGAGTGGCTGATCGTGACCAAGAAACCAGGGCACCGCCTCTTGGTGTGGAACTCGAATAATTACTGATAATCGAGGCTGATAGCCAGAAAGTCTACGTGGCTTATGCGGAATAGTGGTGATTAATGTCCGAATAGTTACTAATACCTGTGATTCGTAAGTATTCGAGTATTAATCACACCGATATTAATAACTATTTTATTAATTCTCCGCTATTATTCAGCATACAAAATTTGGGCGCTCTGACTATCAGTCATGGCCGAAGCACTTGACAAGAGTGGCCGCTGGTGGCAACAGGTTATAAGCCAAGGCTGCAGACGTTAAGATACAACAAAGCACACTCTCACAAACCCACCTCCATCTATCAGCCAGTACAACCGTGCCTATAACAACACCTCCTCATGCCTTACAAGAACGTCGCAGTTATCGGAGCTGGTGTCATTGGAACACCAATCGTGAAGGTGTGTCATCATCCCTACACTGTACTCTGCGTGGAGCATACACTAACCTCACCCTCAGGCCCTCCTCCAAGAAGGCGTTAATGTCATAGTGGTGTCACGACCGGCATCCCCCTCTGGGAAAGACCTGCCCGCAGGGGCCAAGGTAGTCGCGATCGACTACACCGACGTATCTGCCCTGGCAGCTTTGTTCAAAGAACACGCCACCGAGGTCGTCATCTCCACCGTCAGTTTCCAGGCGCTCGGCCACCAACACGGCCTGGGCGATGCGGCCAAGCAAGCCGGTGTGAAGCTATTCGTGCCTTCTGAATTTGGGGTGGACACCGCCGAGTACAACGAGGCTCTTCAGAACGTCAAAACCGAGCTCGCGGCACACCTCAAGAACATCGGATTGCCGTCTGCCCGCATCTTCGTAAGTAATTCTACCCCGTGCTCGTCGACGCGCACTCATCGGTCGTCACAGAATGGTTTGTTCACCACATTTTTGCCGTGGCTGCTCACCGTCGACACCGGGAAAATTCGCCTCATCGGCAAAGGCGATCAGAAATTCAGCGCCACCCATCCCGACGATATCGCAGGATTTTTGGCGTATATCCTGACCCACCTGCCAGAGTCCGAGTTGCACGACAAGGTGTTCCGCCTCGAAGGGGAGCGCGCAACTATTAACGAGGTCATCGAGCATTATGGCGGCAAATACCCCGTCGAGCACGTGGACGCTATTTCTGACGACGCAGTCAAGACTCTTTTGCAAACACTCATTGATCACGGTCAAGCACTTGCGGTGGAGGAGGGTGAAGCTACGAGCAATGCGCTCTGGACTGGGCATGCTTGGAAGGGGGTCAAGGAGAGCCTTGGGCTGTAGAGGCTACTCTCGATTGTATATGACTCCCAATAACTTTACAAATCTATATCGAACATCGGCACTTGCCCTCGAGTGTGATGCACGAATCAACTTTGCGACTCGCGCGTAAATAGCGAGTTCCCATAGCTTAAGCGTATAATGGAGGCATCCATCGCCACAATACTGAAGGCTGCTGACTTTCTTCCGGTAACCTGTGTGAAGCTCCTGCACCACCGCCGACCATGCAGGATCCCTTCAGAAACACGATCTACTTTACTGCGGAGTGGCATATAGAAATGCGATGGGAAGAGCCGAGACGCTGCACATTGATTTCCGAGGTACGTCTGTCATCCTTTCTTTAACGCATCGGCGCTTGACTGATCGAATCGGCCACGCACATCGACAGGCTGAGCGCTCCATTCAAGTCTCTGTTACTCGTTTCCGTCCTGCTTTTTTGATACAATCCCTATTCCTGGGGGTCAGCCGTATACGGCAATGTTCCTGTACTCGTGCTCCGTGCCCCTCACGGCGCCTCGATCACGGGGCTCTCGCTTATCGCGACCATCATGTCTGAATTCCGGTGATCTCGCTCGTCTCTTGCTTTTATATGCTGACAGGTCACTGCATTCTATCTGACGCTCGCTATGGCACGGCTCTCCATTGCACTAACCCGGCGGACTCTGAGAACCTTTGCAAGGATTTCGACAATGGCGAAGCTTTCGTCTCATAAGTAGCTCCGATTCTCACTTAAGGTGGTACGATCAATACCTATAAGTGCCTCGATCGCATGGGTCTCAATGTTGAGCTGTCACATAATTGTATACAAATCATATATCTCTCTGAACTGACGCACATCGCAAAGTGTCTAAGGTGTATGGATAGTAAATTACAAGGTATATCATTGATATCAGTCAAGTAAACAGCTTTGCAGTGTTGTCCTCCTTTGCAGCAGCTAGACGCTTGTACATGCCGATATCCATGCCAGTTACTTATAATCAGACGCGCCACAAATATCGGCTTTAGTAGCTACGTATGAAGCGTCCCCTTTAGGCGACCTTTAGTAACATTATGCTCCTTTCCCTCCCCCACCTCACCCACCGTTTGCGTGAAAGGAACAACGCAACTGTTCAGTCCCTTAAACGATACAGGCCGACTTGACTCCAGCAAGTCTCATTTGACAGGGTAAATTTCCAGCATGTACACTACATACGCATCAGTGGATGTTGGGCGGGTACGAAGATATGAAGCGCTATAGCCATGTTTGCGTCGTTCGCGGCAGTGTCTTAAGTTTCCGATCAGCATTCATTTCGCATCGCCTGACTTGCTGTCCTCTTGCCCCCTTGTGCCCTGCATGCCACACCAGGCGATCGAGGCGTTCGTACTTTGCCTTTGGTGGAAGGAGTTCGATCGCTGTTCAGTTCGGTCGCCGGTGCCCCCGTTGCCTGCCGATGTCTTTGCATCTGGGAAGCTCAATAAGCAGCAAACGGCACCCGTCTTAGGCTTGATATCTGCTTCGAAGAGCGAATGGCTGCTGAATGGCATACTGCTCAAGACTCGAGTGGACTATCCGAGGAAGGCGGGATATCACACCATTGTCGCTCTTTCCACAAGCTACCCATCTCTCCCGCCTGTCATCCACCAAGGTATCGGAACTGCCCTGTGTCACTGTGTCTTTGACTCTAATGCAGCACGAGGATCGTTTTCACCATCTCAGCAGTCTTATCGCTCGCGTTCCTGGTCCGGAATGATCACGGCTTCCGAATCGCCATACGCTCTCCAGCTGATCGACAGTACACCGTGTTCCTGAATCCGACCCATATCTTCGTCGAACTCTACTCACCCCCACTTTTCTTGTCCGCCCTCATCCCAGCAGCATATCTACCATGGTCAACTTCAAAGCCCTCTCCACCTCTGTCGTCCTCTCATTCGCCTTTGCCGTGCTCGGCTCCCCAGTTGCTCGCGAGGAGCGAACATTCCTCACACACCCGATCACCCGCAAGTCGAGCTCCTCCATCCCCAAGATCCTCGAAAAGGATATTGGGCGGATCGCAAACTTCAACGGGGACGCCCAGGCCACGGTGTACTCAGGCGCGGTCACCAACGAGGAAGACAGCTACCTCGCCGCCGTCACTATTGGCACACAAGTTGTAAGTTTAATTCTCAATGCTCTTCCCATCCGGACGCCAATATCAATTACAGTTCTCGCTGATCGTCGACACTGGCTCCGCAAACATCTGGGTCGGCGCGAACACTAAGCTCACGGGTTGTATCTCCACTGGCCACCCCGTCACCGTATCCTACGGATCTGGTTCTTTCTCCGGGACAGAGTGCATCGATAGTGGTACGTTCTCTTCGGTTATGCTCACTCGCCCTATCGAGGCTGACTTGCCAATGGCCACGTAGTGAGCTTTGCTGGCGCAACCGTCGCTAAGCAGTCCATCGGTGTAGGAATCCTTGATCTGCTCAACGAGAGTCTCGCTGATGATTTGCTGGATCTAGGATGCCACAACGACTTCGGGATTTTCCGGTGTTGACGGAATTTTTGGCTTTGGCCCCGCCATCTTGACCGAAGACACTGTTTCGTGAGCTCCTTTCATTCTGGGCTCTTCGGTCACTTTTTTACATCTCTGGCATATCAGGGGTGTTGTTGTAGTACCGACTTTCCTCGACAACTTGAAAACGCAGGGCTCGATCGCCACAGAGGTTCTTGGCGTTTACTATGCCCCGGAGTCCGGATCGGATGATGACGATGCGAATGGTGAGCTTACCTTGGGCGGAGTGTAAATATTTTTTGTCTTCGTTCTCCAGACAATTGACTGATTATACTCCAGGGATCCTACCAAGTATACCGGGTCGATTGTATACGCTCCTAAGACGACCACCGGCGCGGTACGCCTTCTTTCCCGTGTTATTTCTTAAACACCATCTAATCGCAGTCCACGCAGACCGCGGACTACTGGGGTGTCGTGGTCTCTGCAATCACGTACGGAACCACCTCCCTTGGCTCTGGCTCTGCGATCGTCGACACTGGCACCACGCTCATCTACATTCCTACCACCGCATACACTAAATTCCTCACCGCTTCTGGCGGCAAGACGGACTCGTCCACTGGGCTGGCGATGTACACCAAGCAGCCGACGAGCAACTTCTCGTTCGCTATTGGCGGAGCTGTGCTGACCCTCACGCCCGCCCAGTATCTGGTTCCCGCAGCGCAGTACAGCGCTTTCGGCCTAACAGGATCGGACTACTACTCATGGATTAACGACGGCGGGTCTTCAGGTGTGGACATGATCATTGGCCAGAAGTTCATCGAGAACTATTACACTGTTTTTGACACCACGTGAGTGTCGCTTCCTGCCCCGCACAATGTGTTTAGGTGCTGAATTAAGATTGAGTAGTAACTCGCGAATTGGCTTTGCGACTCGCGCATAAGTAATTACAAGTTGGATTTTTACGAGTGACGGGATGGTAGGCTAGCATCCCAAACTCACTAAATATCTGCGATCCATGCGGTACATTGTACTGGCTGGTACGCTAAAACAAGCAGGCCGCGGAGGAAGGAAAACACGAGGAGAATATCGCGAGCGTGTATGTACAAAATGTTAACAAAGAAAACCGTATGCAGTGGAAATGGGGCTTAACATTCGATCAAGCTTTCAAGACGCTTTTCAACAACCTTCAAACAACTTTTCAATGCACGTCAATCGTGAAAACCATTTTCAACACATAACAGCTCCTAATGGTGGAAACGTGTTCCTCTGAACCCCGTCCTCGATCTCGCGGTCAGCAACCGAGAACGAAGAAAGACAGACGAAAGCGTGTAAGACTGCGACAAGCACGCGGGTGACGGTGGTGGGAATAACAAGCTATAGGAAGTTTAACGAGGACCTGCTAAGCAAGAGATGGCTGAGGCTTACCCGAGCGAGACACAGTCGTGGAACAACGATCACAGTCAAAATACAGCAGATTCATCGTCCACCGTCAATCTACCCCTCCATTGTCCATATCCCACCAATGCGCTGGCGACCAAGAACAGTGGCAGTGCCGTGTCGTAGGATCCTCGAACGACCTCACGTGACTCACTTCATCATCTTGAGCAAAACGTCGGCAATACGGAAAGCCCGTGAGACAAAGGCGGTAAGGATGAACACCACTCTGTGCGCGGAGATACGGTCAGCGTGAGAAGCATAATAGAGAAGAAGGGTGCTTACTTGTGCCCAGTCCGCGACGCTGTCCGCATTGCTGTCCAAGCCATATCCTTCTTTGAAGCCAGACACATAGATCTTCAGTTCCTGCTGCGGTGCAGATGGCCAGTAACTGTCCACTGGGGGCGCGGTAGTCGCCATTAGAGATGGCCTTCTTCGCGTGAAGCGCAAAACCTGTGAACCAAATGCGATCAGCAGCTGCATGCGCACAACACGTTGGATCAGGCCGCGGAAATGGGAACCGGCATACGGGGTGTGGTATGTGGGAAAGCAGGAGAAAGAGAAGGGGAACGTACCAGCAACATCTTCAAGCCAGCGCTGCTACATCTCCGGCATGAGCACCCTCCGCTGTGGTAGCATCTCATCGCCCAAAACGGTGCTTCCTGAGCGTCTTGAGCACCTTATTTGGTAGCGGCTAGGGTTAGGCGGTGGTATCCTGTCCGTAAGCGAATGTCAGTTCTACATCCACAGATAAACGGGCAGGAAAGAAGCGAAGCGACAGGTTGAGTGTGAAGGAACGACCGAAAGAAGGTGGATAGAAGTGCAGGACGACGAACGAAGGATGGTAGAAAGAGGAAAGTAGAGTTAGTACGCACCGTATCAACCCCAGCCACGACCAATACTCCCCGCGACAGTTGTGAATACAGCATCACCTAGCTGGGCCTCCACTAGGTGCTGGGTTCAGGAGATGCCGTGCAAGCCCATGTCATGATTACTCCAAGATATCACGCTTTCCTCCTGGACAACTAACAGTGCACTATCAGCGCAAGAACAGGTCAATAACGGGACGCTCGCCATGTAGAAAGATAAGGCTTACCTCTTCCAGTCGCATGGGTTAAAACTGCATATGGCGCACGATGGAATCGGATGGGTACCAGGCTGAGGTTGTCTTGCGTGAGCCCACTGATGTTGAGTAGTAGAGGGTTGAATGGCTGAGAAATGTGAGGTATCAGCATCTATTGTAGGGGATATGCAAATGCAGAGAAGGGATGGTTGGGCAAGGAATGGGAAATGGGACAGCCGAAGGGCGGAGGATAAACGTGGAAACTGGCTGATAGAAAGCGCACAAAGCTGGCTTGCTACGCACCCTTTCAAAAGTTCCTGGCTTGACAATATTCCATGGCCAATGACATGAACCTGGCGTCCGAAGCTCCTGCGCATCAGCCTGGCATGTCGAGGTTTCACGACTATGTGCGAAGGCCACGCTGGAGCATATGACCAGCTAGTTACGCTGGGCAGGCCGCTGATCGTGACAACAGGTGAACCGGCAATGTCGAAGAACCGGGGTGCACGTGTTCGATTGATATCCTCATTCCAGCAGGTTATGGGTTGGGGACGGTCGATCTCGGACGGAGTTAGTGGATCCTGCATGGGCGTCATTCAACTGCACGTTGACTTTCTCACCCTTTGGTTTGATCATACAAAACCAACTCTGCTCGTGGCCTCGGGCAGTAACTTGATCTTCATTCTGCCTGTCCTCCATTTGCTCCGTTATGTTCTCGCCCGAGTCCTCGTCGATAGCAGAGTGCTCGAGCAATAGCTTCACGGTCAGCTCACGGCCTTTTTGGTCTGGTGCTTCCCAGTCGTATCCGTATAGCTTTGGTGCTTCCTAATCGCGCTCGTAAGGGTTGCATCTTGCTGCTTTCAGCGCACTACCATGTATTCCTCCTTTCACGTTCACATCTGCCCGATGTTCGAGTAGCGACCGGATGATGGTATCATGGCTATTGCCTCCCTGCGTATTCATAACTGCGCCCTCCTCGAGCAGCAACCAGGCGATAAAATCGTGGCCTGGCAGAGATGCGGCTTGCAGCTCGTTTCCGTACTTACCTCTTGCGTATTCATGTCTATGCCTTGCTCTAGAAGAAAGCGGACGATGGAATCGTGCCCCTGCCACAATGTGGCCTGCAACGCTGTTCTGTTCTGCCCTCCTGGCACATTCTTATCTGCCCCCTCCAAGAGAAGCAACCGGACGATGGCTTCGTGGCCCAGCACTATGCAGCTTGCAACACCCTCCCGTAGTGGCCACCTTGCTCACTCGCATCTGCCCCATGCTCGATTAGCAACCAGATAATGGTATCGTGGTGATTGTATGATGTGGCCTGCAGTGCATCTCCGTGGACTCCTCCTTGCGCATTCGCAGCTGCTCCGTCTATCATAAGCTGCTGTGCTATCGGCTGCAGACCATTGTAATACGCATAATAAAATAGCGCAGCAATCACTACACATGGCTTTCCTCCACTTGCTGCGCTATCATCCAATTCAATTCTGTCGGGATTATGTAGGCGAATCTCGGTCGAGCTCCTCGCATAAAGACACTGCGATATGATGTAAGATTACACGCAATACGGAGGTATGTACCAATTCCATTTTATCTCCCATCGCTAATGCATTCTTTGCAAGGTCTCCAACCATGTGGTGTTCTCTATGCCGGTTACGACTCGCACCATAACTTACATCTGTACCATTCCGATCCCTCTGGACACTATTCCGGCTGGAAAGCGACATCTATCGGTGCGAACAACGGCACTCTATAGAATCTGCTTAAGGATGAGTACAAGGATGATATCGAAGTGAAAGACGCCATCGGGCTCGTGCCGCGGGTAATGAGCAAAACTATGGATAGCACTACTCTTAGAAGCGAGAAAGTGTCAGTTCTTTCTTCGCCCCCGTTACTGCATGCATTAATATGTTATTGTTTTGCAGCGGAGTTCGCCGTGCTTGTTTTGGACCCGGACACCAAGCGGCCGAACGCCAAAATTTACAAGCCCGCCGAAATCAACACACTCTTGGCGAAGGGGCGACTTGGAAAGAAAGAGGAGGATACATAAATGAAGACAACTTGATTGGCATTGTATTTGGCACGATGTAATATCACTCTGACGTCCAACTTCTCTTTTCCAACTGCTTCAGCATACCAACTTTGACACGCGACAAGATAGAGGTTTAACACATATAATTTCAGCATTCCAGCAGGCGGAAGATACCAAGCACATTACAAAAATCCAAGAAAGAAAGAAAGTAAAGCGAGAAGCGGCCGGGATGCAACAGTCGCAACTTCCTAGGCACGTCCAGCTGAGGATATAGCCTTGGCCTTCGCACGGCCTTCAGGCTTCGTGTGCCCTGGACGTTTAGCCGGTCCAGACCGCCTGCAATAATGTTAGAATGACATGGACACACAATAACAACCCCACTCACCGGTCCCGGCTGGGTATAAGTCGTAGGGATAGGATAGTTGATATCTGCGCACATCAAACGTGATCAGAATATGAAGAGATGATTTCAAGAGATGAGAGAGCATTACCTATCAAAATTCTGCAGAGGGTGGGAAAACACATGCAATGAGCAAATATAATAAGCCGCTGGATGAACAGTTCTTACCCGGGCTCATTGCCAGTGTACTGCAAGGAATCGGACAAACACAATAATGTTGAATATGTATAACGAAATTCGGGTGTAAAAATGCCTCACCTCTCCAGGGAAAGTGACCAGAGGTCCTGGAGTGCCGCTTCCGCCGCCAGTAACGGCCACTTGCGCGCAGCTTAGATAAAACTGAACCAAATTTGAGCTGGTGCGTTACGTTTCATAAACGCAAGCAATACCTGAGCTCCCCCGAAGCTCGATGCGACATGAAGAGCGATGTGCTCGGTGCGGATGAGATATCTGAATTCGACGGTGGAATGCGTCAATATTTTGAGAGGAAAGCAATCAGAAAGCCATCACTCACTCGCCAGAAGGAAGGGTCTTAGGAATAGTGAAGCTAATACCGGCCAAGTCTATCGATGTGAATTAGGTAAGTTCTCAGACCCCCAAGAAGGTACATACTTTGTGAAGGGAATGTTATGCTGGTACCGCCGTCTGTGACCGCACTGTAAACAATGTTAGTCCATGCGAGGAGACACAGCGGCGGCGCGATAAATATACGAACCTGATTTGGTAGACTTTAAACCACACGGCGCCAGTGGGAGACCAGCCAGCAACTGTGCCACTCGGTGCTTTGGCCATGTAAACATTGAGTACCTGTCCGACTTCATTAAATGAATTATCTTAGAACAGAATGACCGTTGTTTACTTACACCAGGGTGATACAACGTGGACGGATTGCCATCGACATTCAGACCAACGGTAGAGCCTGCTGCTACTGACGCTGTCGTCGCAGTTCCGTTCATCGCGGAATCATAGCAGGAAATGTCCGCAGAGGTGACATCGGTGAGCTGAAGAGAGAGCTTGTGCGTCTAGCCAAGTAAAATCTCAGTTGGTATTGTAAAATCTCACCGGATTCAGGTTTTGCCAGTTGTCTGTGACACGGACATTATCCCATTGAGCACTGGAGGCTACGCCATTCGCAACGAGAATAGGGAATGTGTCTGTAGGCGCAAAGGGTAAGACATTGTGAGGGTTCAATTGAAAACAGGAGGACGAACAGTGGGCAGCAACATGTGAGGCCAGGACCACAGCCGTGGAAAGAGCTGAGAAATACTTCATCTTGGTAAATGCGGATAGTCAAGAATGAAGATGTTAGCTCTTTTGTATACTTCTCATTGGAAGGTATGACTGTGTCCAACGCCCTGTAACTGTCAGCGATGATGCTTCGCGATGATCACCATACTCACCAAATTCCTCAAGTATGACAGTTGTTCCGCAATCACATCTCTTCTCGACGCATGCCGCCCGGCTGGATATGTCCATCTCCGAGGAGGGAGCGAAGATTCGTCTTTGGCGTTTCTCCCAACGGTGAACCGGATCTCCAAGCGAGAACTCGACGACCATTCACTGTTCACATACATACAGCACGACCTGGAAACCATATTGAAGTGTGGATGTATGCAACACTCATACTCTCTCCCTCTCTCAGATGCACAACCAATGGACGACACTATGTCTCGACATGATGCCGATATCTGTGCCAATCTGTTGGCATTGGTGAGCTGAAAATTCCATACCTACCATCGGGTAAACTTGAATGCAAGTGCGGTTCTTCTACTATGTCAATGCTGCTACTCTCTTAACCCGGCACTCCGGGGATGACAAAACGGTTGCTCCCAGAGCACGGTTAATCCGACATGCAGGCGCCAACGCCGGCGTTGCACCGAATATTTTACCGGCTAGGCAGCGCTGCATCGATCAAGAAGCGCGCTCCAGACAGTCCCCAAATCAGCATTGTTCGGGGTTATCCTTGTAGACACTTTGTTGGGTAAAGCAAGTCTTGAATATTGCTTTCTTCATATGCGAAAACCACATATTGGCCTTAGATGATAAAGAGGCCCGGCGCAGGGCTATGGAAGACGGGGCAGTGATGAAAATGCGAACAGTAGAATTGATCAAACGATATTGGCGCGACACCGACTGCTACTGGCGCCGTGCTTATATAATAAGCCAACCGTGCAGCTCCGGGCTGACTTAACCAACAGACTTGCAACAGACTCTATATACGAGGGGCGAGTAACGTGTGGGGTCTGTCTATGAGAGCATCGTGGACCGTGGTAGTACGAAATATATTAATTTACATGGTTTATCAGTGCGCTGCCGAAGCGACCTCACATTGACTTATGCATCATTCTCGCGTAGCAACCGGACAATTTCTGGCCTCTCTGCCAAATCCGATACCGTTGGCCCTCCTCTCAACCCTCCTCCGCTACCTGGCCGTCGTCATATTTTGTTCCCAACCATTTTATGGACCCTGTCTGCGATTGAGATAATGCCACAGATGGACGCGCCGCGGTGGAAACATGCTCCCTGGACTTTACTGATCCGCGATTCAGCTCACCTACCATCCTAATCGCTGATGACGGCAGGCACGTCGTCCAATGTTTGGTTCATGATCATAAGATATCGACGAGTACCGAGATCCAGCCGAGGATGATTCGGGGAGTTGGGGGGAGGGTGCTTGCATCTGGGGTGGGGCGGGAAAAGGATGCTCCAAAGACATGAGGAACAGGCGGCGATTGAATTACATCACAGATATCTCACGATAAGCAATCAAACACAGTGGTAACGGGACTTCGAATTATGCGTGGAGCTTTTTAGTGCGTTCAAAAGGACTCTAATTGCAACAAAAGTTCATCGCCACCTGTCTCGGATCGGATGTCGACTGCCATGTCCAACGACGAAGACATGCATGCACAAAATCGTTCAGTCACCACATCCTCAAGCCATTTGCCATACACGTAGCTTAACATTACAAGCTAAACAGAATATATTTGTGTCTTGTCTATTCGGCATCGTTAGTTGATATCCTATTAAGTAGATAGATATAATAGGTAAAGGGTATAGTAGGTAACCGTTCTCCTCGCAATTCCAAGTATAATACAATGCCAGCAGCCCTCAACGCTCCCAAGCCGCCTTCTTACCCCATCGCTTATCCTCCCACTCCCTGATGAGGGCATCCGTCTCTTCATGCTGCTCCGCAATATCGTCGTTAACGCAGGCCAGAGAGATCCCCCAATCACTGTCCATCCAACTGAACAGCAGGTCATTCGCATCTTGCGGTTTTTGGATCATCAAGAACGCATCGCCTGAGTCGCCTACGCACCATCACAACATTAGCTTTATGACCCGCAATATGGAGGAAGGAATTACGCACCAAGGACAAAACGATAGCGCTCGAGCAGCCTCAGAGTCCACTGCCTCACGTTTACACTCACATGCATCGCACTACCGCGCATGCGGTCCGCAAGAATGCTCTGTAGCTGGAAGTCACCCTCACGCTGCAGTGGGAGGCGGGGTATCAAGGTTTCGTCTTGGGTATATTCATTGTTATTGCGAGCATCAACGATGATGGCTCGCTGGGGGGCAGGGAGGAATGCGGAGAGGCCATATTCTCCGCTCTGGGCGCGGAGTGCATGTATCACTAGACGATATGTAATTAGAATCTGAAAAGACTGAGAATAATAAAGGAAACATACTGCAGTCCCCACACGCAACCGCCTCCTCGAAGGCCACCTTCTTAAATATTTCCCCTGCGCTGGTGCCGGAGAAGCACGCGCGCGGGAGAGCGCACAGATCGCGTCCGAGGTCCTTCCCTGAGAAAATTGGCCAACCATCGTCGGTCTCCAGCGCGCCTGGAAATGTGTATGGATAGCCGTCCTCGCTGGCTGTGGATTCTGTGTTAGCACGAGCATGGTTTATTGTATTGCTGACGGGTAGGAATGGAGTGGAAGGATGAAGATGAGGAAAAGTAGAAGAAAAGCCACTCACAAAAGGCATAACGCGTCCGATCGCTCCAGACGTATCCCGCTTTCCGCATTACCGCCTTAACCCGGCCCTCATCTGCGCTTTTACGGCTCGTTAGCTTTACCCGCAGATCCTTTTCCCTCTCATCACCACCTACCGCCGCCCATGCCCGCGTAAGCTCCAGCTCTCCCCACTCATCACCACCACCGCCGATTCGGGCGACGACGAATGACCAGAGGAGTGCCTCGCGCCATCGCTCCACCCCGAGATGCATCGCGAGGAACACGCAGTACGCGTCTCCCTCTTGCCCATTCTCTGAGACCATGCCCCGGAATTTGTGACCCGCGGTCCTCGTCATCGCCGCCGGCCACATCTCGCTGACCTCCTGCAATAAACTGCGCGATAACGCCTTAGGGACGTGCTGCGAGTAAGGCCTCGCGCGCCAGCCGAAGCGATGTGAGAGGAGCGCGTTGGAGGCGTAGAGAGGGCCCCATTCGCCGAGGGCGGAGATCGTTTCTACGGTTTCGGGCGGCGGCTCGGAGGCAACAAGAAGGGTGAGGTCAAGGCGGAGGACGGGGCCCATCGCTGTGAAAGGCGTCAGTATTTAGTGTTCGGCATTCAGTATTTGGGGCGCGAATGGAAGGTGGGCGAGACGGAGAACGGAATGCTCAGGAGGAAAGGACCACAAAAACAAGACGAAATTAATGCCTCAGGGAGAGGAAAGAAGATGAAAAAGGGAAGAGAAAGAGTAGGTGAACTGCATGAATACGAAAATAAAATCGAGAGTAAATATACAAGGTACAAGCGGGAGCACGTACCGCTTGTGTGGAAGTCTGCAGGCACCAGATCCGACATCATGAAGAAGTCGTCGTTCAAATATATACTGTAAGTTGCATTAGCGGCTCGAGTATATGGTACACAGAGAAGAAAGGCAGGAAACGTACAAGATATCGTTGTCGGAGGGGAATTGCAGTCGGTACAGCTGGCTCTCGATGCTGTAACTGCGAAAGTGTCAGTCCCTTATTCAGTGGCTAGAGTGAATAAATGAAAGAGTTTAAGACAACGAGAAGCCAGAATAATGGGCTGCGAACTTGAGTGCTGAACATGCGAGAGTAGAGCACATAGAGTGAAATGGGAAGAAACATGACAAAGCAACGCGCACGCACCTATTGAAGCTCGTCCCAGCATACCCATCCCACACCTCGCTCTGAAACTGCAACCCCAGCTCGACATTCTCATCCATCCACCCCCGCGCGTCGGACGTGAGCCACGAAGGGCGCAGGCCCACACGCAGCGATTGTTTATCTGAACCTGCGTCCCGCTTTTCGGCATACTCGTCTTCGTCTTCGTATCCATCCTCCTCCTCATAGGCGTCGAGAAGGCTCTGTGCGTCCGCTTCGACGGGAAAGGGAAAGTCGGAGGTGAAGAGGGTGAAGCTGTTCACGTGCGTGCGGAAGTGTTGGAGAACTGAACGGAAGGAATGGCGGAGCTCGTCGTGATCTCTGCATATTTCTATCATCAGTATTAATTCTTCCTCCAAACACCTGTATGGGAGGGCAAGGGAACCCACCGATAGAGTTTATCTTCAGTCGACTCTTTACTCTCCACTTTGATCTCCTCCAACTCCAATCCCGCCTCCCTGCGTGCGTCATACATCGCAGCCCTCAACTGCACGTCAGTCGAGTTGACCCACGTCCATACCAGATCGAACTTCTCCCCGCTCGTACCCTTGTGCAACGCGTTGCCATAGTAGTGAGGAGCGCAAGTGTGGCCGAGGGCGAAGTGCGCATCGATGCACCATTCCGGGAGGGCTTGGATACGCGGCTGCGGTGGAGGTGGGGACTGGGAGTGCGAAGAGAAGACAACATATTCTTGTTGCAGGTCGGATGATGATTCGCTCGGCGAAGACTGAGACTGGGAGGAAGCGTCAGCATCGGCCCATGTGAGCGTGTATGTGTAGGTTCTCGACAGGCCGGTGAAGGAGAGGAGAGTGGCGGCAGCTGTGACGACGATGAAGGACTGCAGGAGCGGGCGTCGCAGCCAAGACCAGGGCGTTGGGTGGTGGAATTTGTGTACAGGGAGCATGCTGGGTCACATTCACAGCGGGGAGAGCTCACGACAGATAATAATAACTCGCACAATAATAGCCTCAATATAGAGCAGACCCCGATGATTAGTGCCATCACAAGTACAACAAGAAGGGACGACGGTGATCGACAACACGAAGCCGGGGATGCCATTGGCACTTGCAGCCGGATAGTGCCAGCACGAGTGCAACGAGAAGGGACGATGGTGATCAATGACGCGAAGCTAAGGATGCCGCAGTCGCCGCAGACCTAAACAAACGGGATAACCCAGCAAATATGCACTTCTAGCCCCTACCAAGTCCGTCTTACCGGAATCCACTAGCCTGTTCACGCGACCTAGGATCGGCTATCTTTCAATTCTGTCAAGTTCTTCATCGCGTTCCGATGGGATACCACAGTTTCGTCCTGGTCACTAGGTTTTCCTGTACTTCCCCAGCTTCTAGCCTGCTGCTATTGAGGATCCTAGTAACACGCGGTCCCTGCGTTGTCACGGCGTGGGAAATCATGGAGCTCATGGCTCGCACTAGTTTCGCGGAAGATAGGAAGTTGCTTCATTTCTGACGTTGGGAAGTTGTGTCTAGAGACTAGAGCAAGAGACCTGAAGCGAGTGAGCGACTTGATCGAAGACTGTGCATCGCGGCTCGGCGCGATGAGTCAGCACCCAACATGTGCAACCACCGCTACATTTATAAATATATAGTGGTAAAACCTCTTCGCATAGTCTTTCATCCAAGTGAAGAAGCGCGCTCATTCATGAAATGACGCTGAATTGTCTGACTGCCTATGCATTTGAAATTTGGCACTGATTGGACTGAGCTGTAGCGACATAGACCCACAGTGCACACCCGTACGGTACAATGCCGGATCGGTCTCCGGATGTAACCCCCAACCCAGTCCAGTTCCTCACAATATTTACGCATAAAGTCTTGCTGACGTCCTTGAACGCTTGAAAGCAACTGACCTTGGTCGGCATGTTGAGACCTAAGTAAGGACATGGATGTAGGATGCATGCAAACGCGTAAGAAGGAGACTCCTGGATCTAATTGCACTGCCCTACCTTGCCCGCTTTAACATCCCGGAGCATTTCCAGGCCCGGAAGCTTGGATATATGAGTTTGAAGCGATATCGCATAGGGCCAATAGGGAGTATCACAGTGAGCGGTTTAAAGGCGGTTTGATGGACGTTTCAAAAATCGGTTTGAACAGGCGTTTCGACGAATTTTCCAAAGCGGCTCCGGAGCCGCTTTGGAAAATTCAGGCGTTTTAACACTCGTTTCGATTTGCGCCTCGCATGTAGTA